>JAIUCT010000017.1:7596212-7610220 GCA_021307375.1 Tetraneura akinire | reverse complement strand
TATTATTATTATTATTATTATTATTATTATTATTATTATTATTATTACCGCTACAGAGCTGCAGCAGTAACAGCAGTTTCGGAACAGTTCCGCATTTTCACTAAACGTGTAATTTATACAGAGTGATCAGAATTTCGTATTGAAAAAATGATGGGAATTAAATATGGTTTCAATGTTATTTTCATCGTTTTTGTAACATAGAATATTCGGTTCACAATGTATACACGTATAGGTTTGTGTAATATACGATAATATATACATAAATATAAATATAAAATGTTAAATTGTCCCTTGATATTCGTTTTTAACCTTTTTATCATTATTATTATTGTTATATTCAATTGATTACGAAAACAATTTTATTTCGTGAAATTTTCTGGATATTCACGTAATAATATTCCCATTTAGCATTTGTCGACGTGAAATGGGTTTTATTATTTTTATTTTTTCATTTTATTTTTTTTATTATGATAATTTATTATTTATTGATTTCGTGTTTTATTGTTATTTATAATAATGATGTATAATGATAGTCTGATATCTATGTTTTATATTATATTATTTCCGATTTGCATTTTAGGTATAATAATATAATTTAAATATAATTTTACGTAGAATATAGATATGCGTGTGATGTTTAATAATTAAAACAGTAAAATATTGTCGTCTAATCAATTACAATATCATCTAACATCTTTACTAATTATTACTTTATTATTATAATCTATTGAGTTTGATTATTCAATTCGTATTTTGCGCGTCCAATAAATCACTTAATCCATACCGGTCCGTTGCAAAATATACATATAATATATAATAATGGTACCTATATAGGCGCCTATATAATATATAATATTCTCACGCATAAAGGCTGCAATAACGGTTAATGGAATTTATCTGTCCGAACAGTGAGGTTGCTGGTTAGTGGTTGTATATAACATTATGTTATGGTATACTTGGTATATATAGTTAGGTATAAGGTATTATACACGCGGAACGATTTATCCTTAAACTGCAGTCGCCAGCCACGACGGTCACGACGAAAAAAACTCGCATTCCGAAGGTTTTCCATTTAGAACGATTTACCAGTAAAATATATTTTTTTCCTTATTTATTATTTTTTCTATCTGTAGGTATATATTATTTTTCTCTATCTAGTAATTTTGATTAAACGCTTATAACCTTGTTATTTATACAAACTGTACTTATATATATATATAAAAAAAAAGACAATAATTTAAGTTATTGGATTTCTTTTTCCCGATCACATTATATAACAATATAAAATATATTTTACATTGTATTTTTATAGTTTTTAACGTAAGAATTTGCATTTCGCATTAACGTATGTATATAATATAGGAAATTCAATATTTTTTTATAATATAAATTTTTCAAGATAAAAAATTTGTTAATTTATGTAATACGATTTTGTGTACGTAATAAATTATTTTATTATCTATATAATATTTGTTTATTTGCAAGTATTTTCGCTGTAACAGTATAATGCACGTATAATAGATTCATAAATATATAAAATTTTATACATAAAATAGATAAAAAAAAAAAAAATGTGTATAAACGTTTTACGTTATAGTTTATACACGCCGTTACCATAATAGTATATTCCATATTATATATAAGTAAAGTTATATTGTTATGTTTACGCCCTAAGACCGAAGACGCTCAACGAATGAAAAAATAACAACCCCTTGTGTATTAGAGATAAGTGGGTATTATTTTGTCGAATTTATTGAAATATATTGAATTTCACATTACGTAACGTTTAAATAATCGAAACGCGTATTTTATATATTATATATACGAAATTAAATCCGTAAGAGAATATTGAAAAATATTTTATGTATAGGTTAGGTATTGTTAGGTTAGGGATATATTTAGTCTTAGGTAGGACCTACTTATGGAATGTTATTTTTATTAAATGATTTCCATATTGCATAAATAAAATAATATATCTTATACGTATAAGTGTTCGATATAATATATAAAATACAGTATACCTAAATATAATAGTATTACTTTAGAATTATTGATTTAAAATTCATTTAAATATTTAATTATAAAACTATTAAAAAAAATTTCTATATATTTTAATTATATTGTGTTTTTAATACATATAAAAAAATTATTAAGACAATTTTTTATAAAACTATATTAATATACCACATGTGAATTAGAGCAGAAATATTACATTAAAATGACATAGATATAAGATATAAGTATAACAACTAGGAATAAAAAATATTTAACTGCTGGCTTTAATTAATTTTTTTTTTTATAAAATCAAAACAATGAAATATACATCCAATTAGTAATACACAGGCGTGGATTTAAAAATATGAAGTGGGGGGAGGTTAATTTTTATTTACAGAAAGACAAAAATATTAAATATAATTTAAGTAAATATTTGTATAAGATACATATATTTAAATGATAAATATGGAAAATTGACAAGATTATTAATCGTTTGACCAATCTTAAATTATTTTCATTCACCTTTGCTTTTGTCGAGAAAATCTTTGATAATTTCATCAAAGTCGATGAATATTTCTTTGTGAATATTAATAAGTGCTAACACATTTATCTTTTCTTCTGTCGTATAGAAGATCTCAAGTAGTTTATCAACCGTCGTAAAGAATAAAATGATCTTTCGACCGTTACTGATGGTCATAGTAATTGTTGCAAAAACTTGGCAGTAACACTTTAATGCTTGGGTAAAATATGTCACATTATACCTCGGAATGTACTAATGTTTCAATAGCAGTTTTTGGCATTGGCTTTTCTATGTTAGCCCATATTATATTTACATATATTACATATGTGCTGTAATAATTCAGATTGTATCTTTAGGTCAGAATTTGCAACCAAAATTTACACCAATATGAAATCTTATTTATTTGAAAATTATTATACCTATAATATAAAATATATACTATCATGATGTAATCAACACATATAATAATTATTAGTTTATCATTTATAAGTGTAAATAATGAGGGCAGGTATTGGGGATAAAGAAGCTCAATGTGGGTATGCCTTTCACCTCGAACCGTCTTGTTGGACTATGTAGCTGGTTGTCTGCTCAACACAATCTACTGATTGTGTTCAACGACGACTACGACAATAATGATCGCTATAACTAGGGGCGGAGATAATATAGTATGTATTTAAACTAGGTGATGTGTCTTAAAAACATTCTTCTATGAAATCATGATAGAGTACACAGATAACACACGTGCAATATTACTATATTATTTAGCTATGGTTGGATAGAACATAATTTATAAGCTTTGCACCTTACGTACTTAGTACTTATACTACTGCTTCATATACTTTTATGTTTCTTATAAATGAACGAGAAAGTGCTACATCGCATATTTTATCCTAGCTTCGTTAAAAATAAAGTTAATTACTTCGTGAACATAATAGATAGAGTGATATAATAAAATAGTACAAAAACTTTATATTTACATTTTATACTACTTTTATTATATCCTGGTAACTACAAATATAATAATATTACTTTTACAAAATCAAAAAAGTGATAATGACTTATGTTTTTAAACTAAGATTTTATTCTAATTTTATTTTTTTCATAGCAATAAAAAATATTTAAGAAACTCAAACTGTATTTTTATTTATTCGATTGGAAACTTCGTAATATTGTAATGATCTAATTTTATTTTTAACAGTTGTAGTTATCGAAATAATTTCCTTCTAATTGCGATCGTAAATCAGGGTTATCGATGTTAAATTTTTCTTAATTTTCGTTGTCCGTAGTCAGAACGATAATATTGTAGGTGGTGTTAGGTAAGCAACCAGCTAACTAATCTAATTTGTGTTATCATTAGGAATATAATATAATATCACTTTCTATAATGCTACTTTAGTTTTACAAAGTAAAGTTGCTACTAGGGAACTTTTCTCCACTATATAAATGAGGCAGTAGTACACTAAGCTAAGCTCTAAGCTCCGCTGCGACCTTTCTTAATTTTCGACCTGCACCTGCGCTAAGAAAACTGTCCAGGATGAGATTGGAAGCTCAAATAGTTCAAACCAATCAAATATATGAGATTTTGCTACACCAAGTTCTTAACTCCTCCCCTTGGATTGTGTTGAGCTTTTTTCATCGTCTGTAAGGTGCATGAATTATCTAAGTAGTTCGTGCACCTTCAGGTGATGAAAATAGATCATCACAATCAACTGTATTATATAAGCAGTGAGTACGTTCAGTTATAAACTCTGCCGATTAAACTGTTTGAAGCTTTTTTGTATAATCCATGAGTTCTATTGAAATAGGTAAACACAATCAAATATCTCTGATCTATTGACGTATAGCTACCACAACGAGGTATGTGAACCAGAGCTTATAATATTTTTTTTTTTTAGCAAAGGGTAGTGAATAAAAAGGAAGTAATATATCACATATATTATTCTTCCTTCGTTAGCAAGAAGGGTGTTGCATCCTCAACACAGTACAGATGTTATCTCCACTATATATAAGACAGTGTTAGTAGTAGTATTAAATTCTATAATTGTCTTAATTTAGTATTTTGATGCAAATGTTTTTGAATAGGCGATTTAATTTTCGAAATCAGGTTACGTGGTCAACATAATTTTGAAATACACACAACGATTGACATGTATATTATCCCTCACACTACATACCCAACGAAGTGAACTAGGTAGCTGTTTGCTTGCTCAACATAATCTACAATTGTGTTCTCCGACGACAATGAAAACATATATTTGACTTATATGGGTGGAGCTAAGTACATAAAACAGAAATATTATATATCGTAATAAAACGAGTTCGAAGAGTTCATATTATATAGCAGTTGCAGTATAGAGCGTACTTTCATATATATTGAAGAAAGAGTTAGAAAATAATTTAATGTAATTATATGTGTTACACTGTTATTATAATTACGGTCCAGAGCTTATAACCTTTATTTACTAGAATAATATAATATTTTCTGTGTACTTGGTACTATTAATGTATAATACAAGTATATTACTCTGTTGATTTATAAGAAAAAAGTTTCTAAGCTAATAGCAGAAAGTTATGTCGTCGTAGTCGTCGGTGAACACAATTGTAGATTGTGTTGAGCAAGCAACTATAAGCTACCTAGTCCGCCATGGAGAGTATGTAGTACATAATAATTAATTGTAACCCATATTGAGCCTCTGCGCAATCAATATGAGGCTCTCTTTTTATGTACATTCGATTTAACTTTAGAAGATATAATAATTAATTTAAATATATTTTCTTAAAATTTATTAACGTTGACGATTCAACGTCAAACGTAATATTTTTTATAAGCCTTTTTATTTAAATGTGATTTACTGGAGTTTAAATAGAATATTGACTCGACGTGACAGTAGTTTAAAATCAAAATTGTTATTTATGGTTTTTATCCACATAAATTATTTTACATTGCGTATTGCAAAAAACTTCGATAGAATAAAATAAATCAAATTGAACGCGAATGCTTCAAAGGACTTTAAACGAATAAATATATAACGTATTTCTTTTAAATCCGAATGAGTATATATAATATAATATTATGTAGTATATGTACTTACATATTATATTTATATGTTTTAAAATCTTAAATTGTATTATCTTACGCTTACCTAAGTATTAAAGTATATAAATTATTATAACCCAATAATATACAATACAAGTATAATATACACGTTAATGAAGTAGGTAGTTTCGGATATATTTATTATGGTCGCGGAGTTTTTTTCTAAAACTTTGAACGGAAATAAAATAAGTTAGTTTTCCAAAAAACTGAGTATTTTTCTATAGTTTTGTAAATTCGCTGATTTACGCGTGATTCGCGGCGTAATGCCCATCACTATATTCTATATAAGTACCTATATTATGAGGCTTTCGATAAAATGTTTTGATTCGGTTTTATAAAAACGTTTTAGCCTATATATTTATATATAATACCCGCGCGGCTGCAC
The DNA here is from genome assembly GCA_021307375.1 of Tetraneura akinire. Taxonomy (NCBI): domain Eukaryota; kingdom Metazoa; phylum Arthropoda; class Insecta; order Hemiptera; family Aphididae; genus Tetraneura; species Tetraneura akinire. Next base: position 7,604,223 of record JAIUCT010000017.1, on the reverse strand, counting down.
CGGGGATCACTATATTATATAGCGCGGGCAATTTTATACGATCTCTTTTATTTCGCCCTGGACCAATAATTTTCAATATGCCGAAATTTATGTACCGTGTACATTAAATATTATATACACTGTGCTCGCATAAAAACGTTGCCCGCGCTTCTCCAAAGAATCGCTCGAGTCGGGATATAACATCAACCGCGCGTTTTTACAATAATAACTAACGCTTTCCGAGCGCCTTTATTCCGTATATATATTATATATATGATATTTATACATTTTGTTCGTCGAAGTTGTGCCTCGAAGACCAAAGTTTGAGTATTATCCGCAATAGTTTTTAAAATGTATATATTATTACACAACCGTTAAAATTTATAATATGTGACGAAACTCGCGGTATCATATTATATAATATTAGGTATATTAGGTATACTCTTTACGGGAATAATATTCAATAGGTTTCGAGTAAATTATAAATTTATAATAATATTTATTTTTCACTTCTAATATTCCACACCTATTATAAAATATTATAACGCGTATTTTATTAATAATTATTGCGATGAAGACGCTTAGCTCGCGTACAATATTGTACTGTTATTATAATATTATAATACGAGTATTATGCTGTGCGACGCGTTTTTATCGTTCCCACGACGATTTTGTTAGGTACTATCATTTTATCAATCTCATTTTGCAGCGTCGTTATAACACGAGGCCGATAAAATAATATAATATTATTGTATAGGTATAGTGTATACCTATATAACGTAAGTAGTACGCATAATATTCGTCGAGTTTTCAAACTTTTAAACGATATAATAATTTATTTTCAATATACTTTGTGACGGTCTTATTATTTAAAATAATCTATTATAATTTTGTGCATATTATATATATATATATATATATATATATGTATTTATATTATAATATACTCGTGTGAGTATAATAAAGTGAAATAATAATAATAAAAGTATAGGAAGACTTTTCCGTCGAGTTTCGGCATAACATTTATGCACCAAAAAAGGTTTACCGCCGCGAACTATAATATTATTAAACGCGTATGTCTCTGGGCGGCGGTGGCTGAATATTCTTTGGCGCAGACTGGCGATGAATTTGTCGACGTTATTCGTCTGCGGTGGCCGTGCGAGTTTAATGCGGGTTACGCCTGGCGCGGTTATATCCCGAAGGATTTCTGTCGAAAAACATCAGCGGTATAAGATCCAAGGTCATTGTAAGGATCCCTGCGCGTATCGTCGTCGTCGTCATGCAGAGTACGCGATGTGCCCTTTCTCACCCCGAAACTTCATGATGTTTACAAAGCACTTTGGCCAACAACCGCACCATAATAAACACGCGCGATCACATTATACGGCGGGCAGGCCACATAATCACACCGAAACACATATTATAACTCTTCCTAGGAAGGGACAGGTGCGTCAGCGCGCGAGTGTATGCTTTTATACGTGCCCATAATAATACGTTGTATATATGTATAGGAGGAACATATTATTATGTAAGTACCCACTATAATATATTGTGCGTGTCGACCGCGTCTTCCCTTAACTAGAGCTTTCTCTTCTTTCGGAACGTGGGTCGTCGTTATCTAAATCGCCGCGGGTTTGTTATTAATTGCTGGTGGCAGCGTTCGTCTTCATAATATAATCAAGTACTACGTTTCCTCACCATATTGTCCCTTCCCTCGTCATCGGGGGTAAGTAATAATAATAAAGTACGATATTATTTAAACAGTTTAAAAGGAAATTGAACGTACAGAATGAAATATTAATATATATATAGGTACTCTTTTGTAGAACTATATCTACCTATATAATATGCACGACGTAAAATTTCATTTTTGCCCGTTAGGCCGATATATAATTCCACACGCATCAATTTATAGAAAAAGAGAATTACGTTTGATGTGCAAATATGATTTATCTTTACATCCAAAATTTCAAAAAAAATGTTACAATACAAAATTATCCTCTCCAAATCAGTAAATGTGTATTCTACCTACACCAATAGCAGAACATATTTTTTTATTTTTTCATTCGCAATTTCATAATTTCTAACCTAATTTCAACATTTAATACTATTATGTAATCAACATAATATATATTAAAGTGTATCATTTTTAAGTGTAAATAATGAGGGCGGGTATTGGGGATATAGATGTGGGTATGCTCTTCACCTCAAACCTTGTATTGTTGGACTAGGTAGCTGATTGCTTTCTCAACACAATCAACGATTTTCTTCAATAACGACTACGACATATTGATCGCTACAACTATGGGCAGAGATTATTTATAGATATATTATAGTATGTATTTAAACTAGGTGACGTATCTTAGAAGCATTTTTCTATGAAATCATATGGAGTACACAGTCACACAGATAACAGTATCATACAATGTAATTAGCTATAGATCGATAGAAGTTAATTTATAAGCTTTGCATCGAGCATTTTATTTTAGTATTACTGAATATCCGTTTTTCTTTCATGCCTGACAATCAGCGGATATGTAACGTTTTTATTAACGTCATATTCAATCGCTACATCCTACAGTCCTACACCTACACTGCTACACTGTTTGTTTTAATGTCATAATGTTTTTAATTAAAATGCAACGTGTGTATAAATTTGTAATTTTAATTTATATAGGTATATCTCTTGGTTTTCTGATGATTATTAATTTTTAATATTGCTAATTTGAAGTAAAAATTTGCAAAAGCTGAAAATAGTAAATTAAAATCATGATATTTATGAAATTTTAAACGCTTTGTCAATACAGATAATAAATAAAACGATTATAATTTATGACTAGATATTATATATTTTAAATATTGTGTTTTGTACAGTTGACTCTTTGAAATATTTGAATTTCAACTCTCCTATAGAATAATCCTGTGCTCGTCTCTGGGAACAATTACAAATTTACAATTAAATAAAGACAGTTGGATTAATAAAGAATTTTTTTAAAATTATATTTAGAACTATACCATCGAGTATTTATATGGAAGAATTCATAACTGATAGAAAGGACTGAATGATAAGTGTCCACTGGAAGAAAACCTAAAATTGCAAATTTTATCAAATAATATATAAATGATAAATCTAAAACAGATAAATTACAATACGTCGCTATGAAAAGTATTAAAAGTGACTGAGGTACAGAAAAGACATTATAATACATATTTATTTTAACGTTTGATATAATATCATAAATTAAATATATGTTCATGTTATTAGGAATATAATTGCTTAATAGTATACACAAATGTGTTCCAAGATGTTATCCTGCAAGTAGTTATTTTATTATTGATATTAGTAAAATACTAACTTTACTATTTTCTTAAGGTTATAATTATATGAATGTTAGAAAAATTGTACATAAAACATAAACGATGATAAATAATACGGTCGCAGTTGAGTTCAGGTTATATAAATAATTATATTATATTCTATTATAAATAATAATTAAGATTTGAAAGATATAATTTAAAAAAAATGAAACAAATCTGAGTGAAGTGATTTTCATTTGTATTATTCTAACATATTTGATAGTTTAAGTGATATTAAAAATATTATAGTTTATGGATAATTTTCAGAATTTTTTAATATTAAAATTTCTTAAAATATGATATAGTACTTATGAAAATAATGAATTTTATAAAAATATATAATATGATATTATATATGATAACCTAACCTAATCTATGTATATATTATTATTTTAAAAATCTATTATGAATTAATGATATATTTATAAATTTATATTTATTAATGATATAATATATTTATTATAATTCGTTCAATAATTTCTATATAATATTTTTCTTCAAAAGCTGGTACCTATCATATAGGCAATAATATAGCGAAAAAAATTACACAACTTGAAAATTGACTCTCCATTTCATGACAAAGTGCCCATATGATGACTTATTTTATTTTTTCACAAAGTGTTAAAAATATAGGTTTTCATAAAGTAGCTAAGAAATATATATATAAATATTATATATTTTTATGTAAACAAAAGATGTAAAAACAATGATAATAACAATAATAATAATAATAATAATAATAATAATAATAATAATAATAATAATAATAATAATAATAATATACGAAATAGCTCAACTGCAATGTGTCATTCGACGTGTGCATATACTACTGGACAGTGTCTTCGGAGAGCCCGTCGTCACGACATATTATCATTGAGTACGACGATCATCGTCGAATAACTAACCTATTGAAGACAAATAATAATTATGTTGTTAGTGTTTTTATACACTCGTTTAATATTTCCGATTTAGTGATATAACTACGGGATTTATAATTTTTTTTTTTTTTTATTAATATTATTATCGCACTTTTATAATATTTCCCATATTATACTGTGTGCAAGTGTGCAACTTACATCATGCGCGGAGTCGTCGGTACAATAACCGTCGCGGTGCTCTGTTGGTGCTCGGTCGCCGTCTCATCGTGGAACGTCACAAGATTATACGGCACGTCACTACAGGCCAGTCTGACCGACGTCACGGTGTGGCGCAACAGGGCTTACGCTTGTTGGCCCAGGATGGACGTCTCGCAACCGGTCACGCTACTGGAACTGCCGTGGCCCGAGATCGCCGTGGATGAACGTCCGATACGGTCGTCATCGTCGTCGTCGTCGTCGTCTGCCGTGCCGCGTTGGAAACCCCGCAAACCGTTTTACGCCGATCAACAAGTGAGTGCAGAGTTGTGACTTGCCGACGGATATTCAAATATTACATTATTAATTTCACATATAATTCGTTTTTTTTTCTCTGAAAATATTGCGGTTTTTAAATATTTATTTATATCGCGAGTATTAACGTAAATCTATTATATTATACGATAGAGGTAATATTATGATATTTTCGATTGTACCTACGCATACGAAAGAACGATCAACAATATTCGTGTTAATTGTACCTACCGCACACAAGCCCAAAAATATATATTTGGAACGTTCTGTATACATTTTATCCAGTTTTATCCTGTTTTCGTTTAAAACGAAATATTTTAACACGGCGTATAATTTTCGTTAAAATTCTTAACGTGTTTTTTTTACATACATTATACCTATTACGTATTACGTTTCTGATTTTTGTAAATATTTTATACTTGATAGCAATAGACCAGCTGCAGTGTGCTGTGTTTGTGTACAGCGAGAACGGCACAATTATTATACTTTCATACTTTATATTTTTATTTTTATTATTAAATTCGTCCACGCGCGTTTACCCATTCAATATAATCGTTCCATCCGCGGCGGGTCTTATTCTCCCCGGTTAAATAAACGCTGACCGTAATATTATTTTTATATTAAACGTTTGTTTCTCCTCTCATCAGTTTAAAAAACACGATGACATAGTTCGATCGCATACATTGTATACAATATTATTATAATAATATTTGTATCGTGCGACGCGTGACTCATTGGCGATCGCGACGTCCGGCGATTTGCGTTTTTTTCCTCTCGCTTCAAAATATTATTAGTAAATACTGCGATTCCGACGAAAATTTCATTATTATTAATTCGTTATTTTTTTTCACCACTACGTTGTTAAAATAAAATATTTAAAAAAAATAAACAACGTAATCGAATAGTATTATAATAATAAATCGAGTAAGTATTTTATTTTTTATTTTTCGTTCCACCTACAACTTTTACTTAAAAACACAACGGACGGTATTATATGTAAAAAATTCACCTGTTCGGCGGGTGTTTCCTCGAGAAGTTCAATAGAAAAAAAAAACTCATTAAAAAGTTTCGAATTGTATACATATATCGTATTTAAGTTTCAACGATTTAACTCTCCGATTTTCCCGAACACTTAATGTCGTCATAATAATATATATTTGCATATTATAACTGTAAAAAAAAAAATAAATAAAAAAGGATGCGATTACGTTATAAAATATTATATTAGGTGCGATAATCGTTCGTTTTTAAACTTATCTTTTTCTTTTTTTTTTTTACCTTTCTACTAGAATTTATATATAGAAACGTTCTCCCTGCTTCCACAGGCTCCTCGCGCGTCGTATATAGCTGCGGGCATTATATTATAGTGTGTATTATGTGCGCGCGTATTAGGGACGATACATGACCGTAATAAATTTACGGAAGAAAACCGCTATATGAATACAAGAGTGCGACGAAAAACACGCGGACGATAGAGCTAGATTTAGTAAATTTGAAATAAAAATCACTCACATTTTTTATACGCAAACAAGACGACGAACTGTATACATTTTAGAAGAACGATAATAAACGTCTTAAAATTATTTGTTCATGCACAATCATTATCTAAATTGGCGAGAGTATAACCCAACAACTATATTATACATATTAGATTATTATTGTTATCATTTTTATTGTTATCATTATTATTATCATTATTATTATTAATATATATTACAAAATATATATATACTCGTATTTCGTATATATATTTAAATAAAAATAATGCTTAATTTGCATAAAACGAATTTGTATTCTCCGACGGCTATCTTATACTATATATAATACGGGTATATTTATGTTATATAATATATAGGTATATACTGTTGACGTTATATAGATGCGACACGTTTTATGCGCTTAAGTATCAAAAGTTTTACTCTAGACGCTCAAATCTACACGTGTGGCGTATGGTTGGTACCTATACGTTATACCAGAACTTAGGTATAATATAATAAGTATAATAATAATAATAATATATTATAATATGTATGCGGTGCACGTGGTCGTTATAATATATGAAACGGCGACGCTAACACATATATTATAATATTATATAATAATAATATTATTATTATAATTTATAATATTATATAGGTACGTTCAGACGAGTTGTCCCGCTCGAGTATGGATGTACCTATATACATAATAATACACAGTATAATTTATCTGGTGTGACTCATTCGCGATACGAAAATCGCGTGAACGATTTAACTTAACAAATTCAAAATAACATATTTGGGTAAAAAACTAAAAATATTCTGTTTTTACGTGTCAAACTGTCAATTTATAAGTTCTTGTTTCTTCTTTTTTTTTTTTTTTCGTTTATCGACATCAACCCCGTTGGACGATATGCATATCCGTCGTTATATAATTTAAACGTTATTTTCGTACAAATACTATATATAAAACACAAATATTATGATCGAAGATACACTCGCGCGGGTTTTGAATAAATAATATTATGATAAGATAATTATTATCAATTTTCGGCGTGTGAGTTTTAGCCGTTTTGGTACATATTTTAATATTATATGATACGATATTATAAAACCCGGTGGAAATCGATTTCGGGGGTGTCGCGCAATAACCGAACGAACCCGACGACGACCGCGGCGACGACCCGTGTCGTCAAACTCGTGCCGCTCGTATAATATTATACGCGCGATAATTATTCTCTACCCCAAAATGCGTATAGCTTGACACGTATATTGCATATATATAATGTAACATTAGGTATAAACAATAAGTTATAGCGTATCGCCAGTTTTCACCTATATAATATTATAAATTATATAATGTAATGTACGTGTCCATTACACTTTCCGCCGAAAGCCACTTCGCGCACACGTGTTTGTCATTATGTTATTATACCGACGGTCACACGCGGTATAACAAACACATGTACCAATAACCGCGCGTCCTATCTATGCAATATATAAATATTATTAAATAATATAAACTGCGGTTACAGCGGTCGCCGCGTGTAATATTACAGTTTATACGGATAGGGTGGATGCCGCACTCCCCGTCGTAAACGGTGAAAGGTTCAGTGAGGTAAAATGAAGAAAAGTAACTAATAATTTTTTTTTTAGATATAATATACGAGTACCTTATATATTAAATATATAATATTACAGTCTTTGTACATTATAAACCCGACTTTATGCACGAAATCGATTATTATTATTATTATTATTATTATTATTATTATTATTATTATTATTATTATTATTATTATTATTATT
>JAIUCT010000017.1:7562815-7596202 GCA_021307375.1 Tetraneura akinire | reverse complement strand
TTATTATTATTATTATTATTATTATTATTATTATTATTATTATTATTTATTATTATTATTATTATTATTATTATTATTATTATTATTATTATTATTATTATTATTATTATTATAAATACACCTAATGGGTCCTGCGTATAAACGAGTCGCGAGTGACTTAACATCGTTTATATACCTGTATAATAGGTATATACCTATACTTTTAACATCTTCCCGACTTTCCCGTCCCACGGTTATCAATATTGATTTTGCTGTATTTTTTCTCTCCCCGTATATTCAATAATAATATTATATTTTAACACAATATTATTTTTCTCTCGGCGTTTTCGCGACAATTTTCACGTATTTTCGTGTTTCCCGTCATCGTTTCACGAAATTCTTATATTTGTGCAAGTGCGCGTTTGCCAAATATACGATTTTCTAGAAAAACTGATAAACAAGAATTGCGTTTTGTACATGCTGTACATTGTTGTTGTAAATGTATGTGATGGACTGAAATTGTTAATAATTTATAATATTATATTATAAAATATGAATAGTGGGGGAGGAATAAAAAACGGTTCCGAAACGTTTCGTAATAATAATAATAATAATAATAATAATAATAATAATAATTATTATTATTATTTTTATTATTTTAAAATATATCAATACGTATATAATAATTATTATATATGAACAATCATAACAATTATATTATTGTATACTCAATTCGCGCGATGTCACACATAAATTATTCAATTTCCGACGATCGATTTGAATCGAATATTCCGTGCCATTTTGCTGTTACTGTTACGTACGTCAACAACGTTAATATATGATAATATTTGCTATCATACGAATTTAATGTGTATAATAACATAAAACACATTTCGTATACACACATATATAGGACACGTGTATTATTAATATTTTATAATATTATGTACGACGAACTGTCGGACAAATCTGTTTTGGAATTTTTTACGTTTTCGCCCGTCGTCAATATATTATTATTATAATTAAATTTCAGTGCTGGTTTTACGGTGGCTGACCCGAAGACAGTTCGTGGGCGACGCGAGACGAACGTATATATCTGTTATTTCTATCCATCAAATCTTTATCCGTGTGTTATGATTAAAACAATAAATCAAACGCATACTATGCGTTATGTAATAAATACTCGATAAATAACATAGTTTATATTACATATATTATTTTAATCACTGAATTTTATTAGGTTTAACAGTAAGAATTAAACGTATATGTAATCAAAACTTCAAAGAAGAAATGAGGATCACTTTCCCCTTTTCAAATCCGTCACTTATTATGTAATATGTAATTGCCATAATAAACATTTTTTTATACAGACAGAGGTATTAAAAAATTTGCGATATAATATTACGTTGTACGTTTAACAACTATTTCAAATTGTTTTTATCCGATATATACTCGAATATACAGAGTGAAAAAATTTCGTTAAAATAATTTATAGGAGACAAAAGGCACGAAAAAAAAATATATACGTATATGTATAGGTGCACATAACAACCGCACAAACTTTTCCGGCTCTGACATTAATATTATAATATTATACATATAAGTTCATGCAAAGCTCATGGTTATGATATTAGCACATTGTGCGACAATATACGAGTAAAATAATTTAACGATATACATTTTTGTTAATTATTATTTTACCACTAAAATATGATTATACGAGTTCGTATAATTATACACTCGACAGTTTAAACTTATAAATATGCACGTGAATAATGAAAAAAAAAAAAAAGAAAAAAAAGAAAAAAAGAAAAAAATTGCCACAGTTGCTACATTGTAAAAATGTTGTGTATAATTAGACAACAATTAATCATTCAAATATATGCGTGCGTTCAGCGTTACTTTTAATAACCGCGTACTTATATATTATGACATGATTGAATTATTATTTTGTATGGCTTGCAATGGCAATATTATAATACATATATTAATATATACACTATTTTACATTACTAATAAATAATGATTACATAGCTGTCTATAATATTATACAGAGGTGAAAATTGCGTACCTACTCGAAACAGCGTATATTTTTTATTATTATTATTATTATTATTATTATTATTATTATTATAAGTACTTATAGTTCGATTTTCTCTAATTTAATGCGCGACATTATTCAATTTTCACCGTACGTATACTATTTATAATATTATATTTTTGCGTATATGCATCATTTGGAATTCATACCCAGACAATTTTAAAATGTTTGAATAACGGCGTTGAAGTTTCATAATTTAATTTTATAGTTTAATTCAAATATTAGCACACAAAGTGCTTCGCTGCTGCTATTATGTATAGTCATTGAAACATTATTATTATATTCACGTGGATGATTATATAATATAATATCGATATTTTGTCAGCGCCACAGTCGCGTTATTCTTCCGATTCGAAATATTTTGATTTACCACAATCTCATTAATGTAGATAAGTATAATCATTTTCGAATTTCGATCATATATATTATGTTATTTTTTTCATTACACAACTTGTATATTATCAATAATTATCATTATAAGTATAATGTAGTTTTTGATTTTTTTTTTTTTTTTTGTATCGTTTCAATAAATATACGAACTTCTTCTACCCAACGTGGTCTTCAAGTATACTATGATTTAATGTTAGTAGATTATAATATAATATATATATATATTATTATAATGCAAGATCGTATCTAAAAAACAATTTCGAGAGAGGTTTAAAAATTTTAAAAAATAAAAAATATTCTTAATTTTTATATTATAGATATACACTGCCAAAGTATAAATGATAAATTAATAAATTTATTATCATAGTTAAAAATTAAAATAATATTTTACAGTTATCAATATTCTAATGTGATATAATAATATTATTAAATATAAAGTGTTCATTTGTATTTTAAAAATACTAATTTTATCATAATTATTTTATAATTTAAGTAGAAATATACAAATTTCGGGAGAGTTTAAACTCCTAAAACTCCCTTCAGATACGGCCTTGTTTAATGTATATATATATATAGAATCCATCGAAGGTCGAACGTTTCATAATAAATATTTATATATAATATTATAAATAATCGTCATAATTTCAGAAAAAAAAAATTGATTTGATATCGTACATATACGTATATAATATTTTAGTAAACAATAACCAAACGCGGTAGCCAGCGTAATACATATTTTATTTTTATAGTCATACACTTCCAATCACTATTATTATAAAAAAAATCTAGATAAAACGTCATTTATATATCACAATATTCGGAGAGAAAAAAAATGATTTTTTAAAAAAAATTCTATACGTACACGTTATCATAAAACGCCCACGCATATTAATGAAACTCTCGATGGAAACCAAAGATAATATTATTATATTATTATACGTTTTGACACGGACGAATTTTTTGGTCGCAAATTCGATCAGATATGGACAACGTTTTTTTCATTCATTCTTTTTTGTTTTTTTTTTTTTTTGCACCGTCAACGTATAAAGTTATGGTTATAGGTATATAATATAATGATATATAAATATATAGAGTAGGTACATTTTCTATTATTGCTCGTCGGAATAACGTGTATAAAATATAATGTTATCAGTCACTATCATCGTTCTCTTTCTTTAATCATCTCGCGATTCTAGTGGGTTATTTTATAATATTATGTATTCTATATGAGAAACCTCGTTCAAAAGAGTGGAAAAAAAAAAATAATAAACAAACCAAAGTGACGCCGAACGGTATTATTTTTCTGTATTATAATATATTATACGAGTAGGTATATGGGACGTTACACGGTCTCTTCGCGCAACGGGCGACGGCGGAGGACGTGTTTTTGGCACATAGGAAATTATTCGGTCTCTTTTGAACTCAACACGACGGGGAAAAATATAATATATAATAATGATATTCGATGGACCGTATTACGACTATATACAAGACGGTTCCGACGGCGGGAGCCTCGAGGATTTAATAACAATAATAACAATAATAATAATAATAATAATAATAATAGGTAGGTATACGGTGGTAGTCGTTCGACCGAATACCCTCGGCTAATAATATCAGCGAGTCCGTGTTCGATTATATTTTGTCCTATATATGATATACGTATATAACGTACACACCACACACACGCTGACAATATAAATCTCTGCGGACATAATATAAATATAATAATAATCATAATAATAATAATAATAATAATAATAATAATAATAATAATAATAACGCGTATAAAGGTCCATAGTGTTTCCGAGAAACTCAATTCGTACCCATCATCGCGTGTTCCCGCCACACACACACACGATATTATATATATTGGACAATACGCAGGAGATTTGTGATGATGTCGACGAGTTAAGATGTGGCGCGGTAACCCGAGGGTAGATTAGTTATATTATTTATTTACGGTATACGCGGTCGTCCTCGTATACGCACGCCATAATATATTATTATTATTATTATTATTATTATTATTATTATTATATATAGACAATAAAATCCGTGCAAACAATAAATGAGCGGTCGGGCAGCGGAAAGAGAACGAAAATTCCCGAGCCCGAAAGTTTGTTCGACGCTGGAAAAATCGTTCGCGTAAAACGGTTATGAAAATACGACGTGCAATAATATACAACAAGTGGTGGGAATATTTGTATTATTATACACTGTACATTTCATATAATATTATAATATTATACGATTATTTTACCAGCGGTGTTGCCGAGACGTGATTAAATAGAACGTGATCAACTATCATTTTTATGTATTCCAATCGTTTTTATAATAATAATAAGACTTAACGTGAGATCACACGCGCGATTGATATAATAATAATAATAATAATATATTTAATTAAATGTAGTTTTCGAACAATCGGTTAATTAAACGAACGAAACGAAAATCGTGGAAGGCGAACGACAGGTTACAGTGTTATTTCATAATAAATTAATAATATAATTAAATTATGTGCGCGATTGACACAAAATTCATTTCGTTATTTCGAAACGATCGACTCGTCGTATTGTATAACTGAATACGGACTTAATCTCGTCGACGGCTTTTCATTTGATATATTTATATATGACTATTATTTTATAGATTGATTGTTCGTTTATCGCTGGACAACAGCACGCAACAACGATCGGTCGTCTTACAATAATTACAATAATTTATATTATATTATTTACGAGTATTGTTTTGTTGAATTCGAATTTCCTGGACGACCCGAGAAATCCGAAAGCGATATCGAGTCTCTAGTGTATTATCGCGGAATATTCGTATACGGATTACGAATGGATCTTCTGTAAAATTACGATTTTTCTCGCGAGATTTAATATGAATATAACGCTCATCGTGCGCGTAATAAGTGTTAAATTCACCATTGTTTTACCGTATACTATATTATATAATATGCTTTTTTTGCGTTTTTAGCTATTTAATACTCGTAAAAAACGAAACGAAAAATAAAAAAATACTCAAAACGAAAAATCACACCGTAACCGGGTAATGTGATATTATATTATCTGTATTATATTAAAATATACTCTGCCGTATAGTTAACGTTGCGTAAAAACATTTTTTTTTTTTTTTTTTTTTTTTAATCTCTTATCGATTTATTCTAAATTAATCGAAATTAAACGACCGAAATAATAGTAAATGGTATTATATAAGTCTACCCATTTAAATTATATTCGAGTCGAGATTAAAAAAATAAGAAAAAAAAACGTCTACGCTCATATACTGCTGTGCAACACCATTATCTTCAGGCCTTAACGGGATGCGATTTAACGTCGGCGGTGACCGCGCGGTTATAGTTACAGGGTCCTCCTCGCATCCTCGCACGCACAAAAAATAAAACTAAACCGACCGTTTAGAATTACAACAACCGTAACAATCGCGAGTGTACGATTACGGGTATGAGCGGTAATAGCTGGTATATATAGTATGGTATGTGGTATTATACGTAGGTATACGTATTATATACTATAATATATAATATTATCTCGTTGTCCGAGCCTACCGAGTTTTTATGGCCGTGAATTTGTGATGCGCGCATTGTAAAAGCCGTTTTAATGTTTCATAAACACGAAGGCGGTGTTTAGTATTGTATACCTATATAATAACAACTATACCTACTATTATATTATTATTATACATTTATAATACGGATGCGAGTCGACGAACGTTTCGCGTGTACACATATAATATAATAATAATACGTTTTATAATAATTTAGTATAATATAAATTAAAACAATGAAAACGTGTGTATAGTTGGTATTGATCATTATGTGGTATAGCTTTACAGTCGTATCCTACTTACAGTCGAAAAAACAAAAAACAAAATAGTAATAAAGTATATATGTGGGTATACGTAAACCTTATATAATCGTTAGTTTCTGAAAACTTTAATGTTTATATATTATATTATATAATATATAATTTCCTGGGCAATTATATAGTTTATAATATCGAAGAGATTAGATTAGGTATGACAATTTGTGAGTTTCGTTTATTCAAAAATAATATACTTTAGTACCACGGTATGATATCCAGCGATGTTTCGAATATTTGCAGCAGGCAAATTGTGCACGAACGTAAACGTGTTTACGTGTTGGTATACTAAATAATAATATATTATATACTAGTAATATTGTACGTATATAATATAACATAATATAATTATATCAAAGTTTCAAGTGACAACGATTCAATTAAGAAATAAAAAATATAATTTTAAATGCAAACTTTTAAGTATCATTTTATTATATTTACTAAACTTTCAGGTATAGTTGTAAAACTACGGAATTATTATTTCATTTTTTCACGTCACTCATTAACACATCATTTTTTTTTTTTAGTTTTGCATCAGAACGAGAAAAATGGTCGTAACACAAAAGTTCGATCATCCTGTAAGTATATAATTATTTATAAAACAAATAAACAATATTTACTATTGATGGTTGTGTGTTCACCTAGATATAATATAATATTATACAATTCGCGCGGGGCGCGATGTTAACGAGTATGTAATAATAATTTATTATTATTATTTGATTTTCTTTGTGTGCCTATATGCGTATTTATTATATATAGGTATATATGATACATACCATTCGAAAGTAGTAACAACAACCGCACGTCTCAGGTGAAATGTGCACTCTTTATTATGTACCTAGGTATAAACTACTATAATATAACCACGGTCGTGATACATATTATTATAAATAATATATACAATACGAATTGCGTGTGAGCCCGTTATATCAGTGGACAATAATGTTATATATATATTATATAGGGTGAAGTTATTCCTTCGTGTAATTCGTTAGTTTTATAAAGTTTTTTTTATGCGGGCACAAATGCACAATATTATAATTACTTGTATTTCGAAACGAAAGTATACACACACACATTTATTAGTTTATTACCTATTGTATGTTTTTGCGAGAATATCAGATTTTTGTTTTCATTCTCTCTAATTAAATTATTTTTTTTTTATAATACGTGTTTTATAGAAATTTCCATACATATTATGAATATACTTTCATTTTATATAATATTATAATGCGTATGTAACAACAAATTGTACACGTACACAATGTATCTACTGTTGCGAAATTGAATAATATATTACGATTACAATGGATTAAAATGTATAACTTAACGTAAGATATACCTACATAATATTATCATTATGGTTCAATAAGGAGATACTCGAATAACATATCTCAGATTTAGATCGTGAAACATCACCCTGTATAATACGTATATATTATTATCATCGATTTATAGAATTATAGCCGATCCGGTGTGTTGTTTTCTTTCTCGTCTCCATAATAATAATAATAATAATAATAATAATAATGATAATAATAATATGTTGAATTTATACAGTGAGTAACGTTACACACGATACATATGCGCGCGAGAGCAAGGTCGTTAACGGGTCAAAAGTTAAGTCATTTTTTTAACCGTCACCGCAAGCGGGTGGACACCACGCGGCGAACGACTATCATTATCGTATTATTATTATAATGTGTTTTCTCTTTCAGTCGATCGCGTTCTATTTCTACCTGCTGCCGTGTACGATAATGTATAGGAAATAAAAACAATGATTATTATATTATTATTATATTTCGCCGGCTTTCATTATTATAATACACGGAAAAAACTATACGTCACGGACTCTTGTGCATTAGGAGTTAGGACGGTCTAAAAAAACAATCGGCCGCAACGATATTAATCTAAATATTACACCGTTACGATTAATTATTTATAAAATTACGTTATGCAGATTAACGCATATCCAAATCGTGGAAATCTGACGCGCACAATATAATTGTAACACGTTTCTGGTTTCTTGTAAACTAATTCTATAATATTATATCACGTTGAATTGTGTTGTAAACGACGAATAAAATTTGTTTTGGCGGACACACATCGACTAAAAACTGATAATAAATTATTACGTGTTACATTGTTATATACAAACGGAGTATAAATTATTAAATTACCAAACGAATGAAAATATATTTTACATAAATATAAGTTTACCGTTTACCCGACCGACTCGTGAAACTGATATTATAACATTAGATACCTACTTATTGTAATATAATGAAATACCGTTCAAAAATCGATAATTTCACTTAATATATTTTATACTTGCAATTTATACCGTAATATCGGAATATTATGTTTTTGAAATTTATTAATTAATAATATTATTATTATATTATAATCGACGGAGTGCGATGAGCCAAAATCAAAAACACTCGTCGTCGTGCCATCACCGTGAAAATTATATTATAGAATGATATTATTATAAATATTTGCATCCGGTCGTGCAACACCGAGTGTCATCGTCGTCACCTGCGACAGTCCCCCGGCGTTAACCGCACCGGAATCGATTTGACGGGGGAAATTTTGCAAACTCGAATTTACGTTACACGGGCAACGGCGAGGAACGTTCCGGAAAAACGACGACACGCAGGAAACGTTCATTTGACTCGGAACACGCGAATAATAATATTACGATCGTTTCCTTTTTTTCCTGGGATTTAACCTCTGCTCGACGAGAATCGCTGCAGCGAGCACACTGTTTATTATTATTGAATTTCTTGTAAATCTTTTTCGCGCTTTACTATATTATTATTAATATTATTCGACGTAGAATATACAGAGTGTTTCGGATATATTTATATTTTATACTCGCATTATCGTAATATTTCTATACTGCAGAATCCCGTTTTTTACAACTGTATTTTTATTTATATTTAATCATCTCGTTTTGTCAATTATATAAAAAATAATTAACTTTTTAAATCGATATTAAATTTGAACATAATACGCGGCTAATTTACAGAGTATATTTTTATGACAAATTTAATTAGTCTTATCATGTAAACATGTCGAATTTTAGGCATTGTTTTTCTTTTATTGTCATTAAAGTGGTATTTTTAACGTCATTATTTCACTATTATTTTATAACTATTAATTAAAATAATATGAAAAAAATCCTTAAAAAAACCATCTTGATGAAATTTAATAAGTATAAATAAAGTTTACCGATCAAAATATTATAATACTAATAAAGTAATAACATACTCTCCATATAAATAGGCTATCAATCTAATGTCACATACCATGAAAAATAAAATATTATTTTCTATGAGATGAATAGATGATTACATTTAAAAATTTAATACTTATTATAATTCGTCATCCATATGATGGTACGTATTTTTGCACGAGCCTAGAACGACAAATTTTTTTAGGGTAAAATATTATAATAATGATTTGTCATATATTATTTATTATGATATGGAATATATGAAAATATACTTTTTATATTCTATAGAACTTTCTACCTGTATCATTTATGATTTATGTTAGAAATATACTAATATAGTTTATATAAAAATTTAAATAGGTAAATACTTATAGCATTGTTTAAATATATTTAATTATTAATATATTTTATATAGTTATTTACTATTAGTATATTTAATCAATGCTTATAATTTTAAACATATTGATCAAAATTAAAGTACAAAAAAAAAAAAAAAATAATAATAATAATAATAATAAAAAAATGTGATAATGATTACATTGGTTAACTAAAACAAAACCCAAAAGGCGGTAAATGATGAAGTGCTTATGGGCGGAAAAAAGTGAAATACGGCTCTACATACGCAACTCTCAATAGCTCTTAATTTTTCACAGAATAAAAAGATCTGAGACACCCTGTGTATGCACTGTATATTGTGTATAGTAATAACGATAATAATAATAATAATAATAATAATAATAATAATAATAATAATAATAATAATAATAATAATAATAAATATATGTACGCGTTTATATTTATATACGTCGCAACAAACACGTTGAGAAATATAAATCCGATTTCTGACGTCGTGTCCGAAAATGGTCTTAAACTTTCACATTTATTTATCATAACGTCGGCGTATATCGCATCTCGTGCAAAAAAATAAACAATACCTATACTATACCTATTTATACGAGACATTATTATATTATCGTGTACAAATGTGTTGTGTGAAATTGTAAACGCTATTGTTTCTCTCTCCCACTATAGCTATATCTTGGTACACCCTGTGAATTTGACTTCGGCGCAAACGCGTCCCGAGTAGAAGAATAATAATGTAACAAATGAATATATTAAAAATAATTAAATCGAAGCGTACCAGTTCGTTTATGAGATTTAATAATCGTTATGACATCGTTCGATTATACGCATTCGTATTATTATTATTCTTATAAAATATTGTATTTTATGATCGTCGTCTCTCGATATCTCTCGTCGGCTGGACAATTATACAATTTTGCACTCGCGTATCGTCAAAGTTCGAAGGGCGCCGTGAAAGTAGTTCGATTTTTCTTTACGGTTTGACGTTTCCCGCACGAGTCACCACTACATTATACACTGCAGTGATACAACGTGAACTTATCCCGAGTGCACGCAGCGTGCGCGAACCGTATTTCGAATATTACAATAATAATAAATTTATAATTGTTCCCCGCAGCGGAATAGTTGCGCGGCTGTCGAATCGGCAATGATGGCGATACAAATAGTTTAAATTCGACGGAACGTCCCTTGAAAATTTACTCGTGTGTAGGTACAACAGTGGCGCGTATATTATTTTATTATATTCTACGCGGTCTTAAGCGATGAATTATACCCGTCGGGTTCGCGTAAAATAAAATATTGATTTACGATTTATATGCTATAAATAACGCGTATATATGCGATTTAATTATGTATGGATAATGTAATATATTTAATTAATACCTTGTTCACCGTTTTCTATATTATACTCGTATACATGATACGTTGAATCAGTTGCGATTTCAAATGCGATGGTGAAGGGCGGGGGAGGAACAACGATAATGTTTGCGAAGTCCACGGTCGAGCAAAAATATTTAATGACTAAAATATGTCATGTTGAGAGGGGGATATAACCCTCCCCCTCCCCTACGTCACCGTATCGGATGAAATATTATGGTAAAAACAATAATAAAATCACGTTATTATTATAGGTACCTATAGGTTTATTAAACAATAAAACGTAATAATTGATTATATTTTAATATAATTACCCGTGAAATATTGAAATTCCTATATTTTAATTATTATTATTATATTATACGAATATTAAAATACGTAGGTATATAGTAATATCGCATTATGTACGCGGCGTCCTGCAGATTGGCCATCGAACGCGCGAAACAAACAAAACTTGACCTGTAATTCGGGGGCGTTTTTACGACCGCCGGCAAATCGTATTCGTAAAAAAAAACCAATAAAAATTTGCATATTAAACATTAAGAGCGGCTCGACCTCATATATAAAACCTTAGATCGTCGTAGGAGAAAAAAATCTCGTTTTCTTATATCTTCGTCTTATTAATATTATAATAATTGTTCATCTTCGCGCGTTTTGTAATATTATTTAAATTATTTTATATACACACACAAATGTAAATACGGCTTACATATCCATATACAAATATTCCCAAGTCTGGACCATTGTATTAATACGTTTAAATATAGAAATCGACCTTCGACGTCTATCATCGGATGCAGATGTTATTCTTGGTGTCCATGACCCGGCCCAAACACTGGTTAGGATTAAGTCACCAACAGATATTAGGTATATACCAACATATACCTCAAAATTCGGTGTATTTATTATATTATAATTCCACCTTCTCGTATCGAATGGCTCCGGAATTCGTTATGCCTGAACCATAATAGGTATAAATTTCAAAAAATCGTTTTCAACGAAATACATCGTTAAATATAAACCGACAGGTCAAAGCGAATTCGTTTCATATACTTATATTGATTTAATTTTATGAAAAAAATATATAGATTTTTGTCTTGCCAAACTTTACTTAACCCACCCCCTCGTTCCAGACTCCCTAAACATGGTCGTGATCGCCGGGTCTCGTTATAAGTAATTTTCCTCGTAGTAGATATAATTACTATGTAATTAAAGTAATAAACACCTGCAGTATATATATATATATATATATATATATTTATAACAATGCTTAATTTGTTTTATTGGTATTATATTTTGATAAAAACTTTGAGAATTAATCGATCATAAAGTTAATTAAAGACCGATAGACGATTATAATATAATATTTATTTAAACTTTATTTTTAATATATAATTAATGTTAATTTCCTCGAAATCTCATTAATCAACTTCAAAAGATTGAATTAAATTTATTATTTATATATAAAATATAGATTTATAATATAAATAAAATAATCTTTTTTTTCTCTCTTTTTTTTTTTTTTATGCGATCCGTATAGTTTCTGATAAATTCGTTTTTATATACCTACATATTCAACCGGTACCTTATAGTTAACTGGTGGTTAAAAATGTAATGAGTTAACACTATTTTATGAAGATAAAAATAATATTTTATTACTTGTTTTATTATATTAACAGAGATATTATAGCCTCGAGTAAAAAGTAAAATATATTTCCTGTTTGAACTATAATATTAAATTTATCCGTTATTGTTATCGTATTGCGTATGATGGATATATAATGTACTCGTATGTATATATATATAACATAGGAGTATGAAAATGTAATAATATATTATTATGAAATATTCTCGTGTGTAAATATATATATATAATATTATAAATGTAAGTACGAGTATATAATATATAAAAACGAGCGAGTGAAGTTCGAATAATATATAATATAGAGCGAATAACGCTCGAAGCGAATATTTAATTAAGAACCCTTTAGTTACAGCGCAGATTTAATTAGGTTTGTGTTTTCGAGTAAAAATATTCCAATAAACTCTGAATATCATAATAATATATATATACGCTACATACAATATTATAATATATAGATATGATATAATATTATTTAGTTTGCGCGAGTTTCTCGAGTGCCGTTTCAATATAGTTACGACTTGCAACGGTCGTATATATTTATACTGCAAACCGAATAAATTGTACACGTGTAGGTAACCCGGTGGTAGGTATATACCAGAAACACACACACACACACACGTATATATATATATATAATATAGTTAACTATCTCCGTCGTGCAATACTTGAACATCAAACGAACGTGGGTTCACGCGTCTTTATTTCCTATTCGCGCATTCACGTTTGAATGCATATAAATTACTCGTCGAAAGGAAGGTGCCGCGGGTTCTTTTTCTGTCGATTCAACCGTCTTTTACCTATATTATACACGTTACCGCGGTAACAATATTGCCGAGTTTGTTTTATAAAAAAAACCATTGTTTTTTTTTTTTTTTTTTAAGAAAATCGACGATTGTCGTCGCGTTCAATCGGCGATTGGTCTAGATGTTGATAAAATAAGAGGACATCTGTACGTGTTGGACAGCGGATACAACTGTCAACCGAAAATCATCGTTTACGACTTGAAAACATATAAATGTGTACGTATATATAACATATATATATATATATAATATCGGCATTGCGGGTGTGTAAACTGCCGATTACGTACGACCAGGCATATTACGAGAAGGACCTGAAAGGCATTTGAAACATCAGCAATTCCCTCGATGGTAAAATGAATATTTTTGAGACGATATGACTCTTATCTTTAAAATTGGACAACCTTATGCTATTACAGGGATCTAATTTGATGGTTAGAATTTATTGTAATATTCTAATATGATGGTTAGTTAAAATTTCTCTCGACAAACGTATTTAATAATATATACATGCAGTGTATACGATTTGCAATAGAATATTTAATAATAAACAATTTTATATAATTTTTTTTTTTTTTTTTGTCCTATAGTAGATAATACCATTTTTGGTAAATGTGCCTACCGGTCATATCGGTTAATTTGTACAAAATTTTTTTCGAATATAAAAAGAAATAATGTTCATTATATTGTGGTTTATTATAATATAATACTATACAATTATTTTACATTATGTCAAAATACTATAAATAGATAAAAGTGACTGAACTCGGTGGGCTGAATGGCTTGGAATTGGCCACTCTGGTGGTTGATGCGAGACCTTTCAAAGGCGAGACCAGAGTGTACGTGGGCAACGTGCGTGGTGGATACCTCGTGGTATTAGATCCAGACCGCAGTGTTTGGTATATGGTGACTCTGAATCGTCCGCAAGACCAAGATAATGATATTCCCACAGAATACGTAACCGTCTCGAAGTTTCAGTCGTTGGTGTTTTTTACTTCGACGCACTCGCATAATTTGTACTCGGCGTCGTTCAAGGATCTGCGAAATTTGACCTCATATATTATGCCCAGTGTAAAGGTATGATAGCTACAATACAATATAATATTAGCATTGTAATAAAAACAATATGTGCCTAATTGTGATTCTTTTATACTCGTGATATTACGATTTAAACACTGGCTTAAACTGCAGTTCTTAACTATATTTTAATAAAAAAAACAATTTACAATATTTAATAATGAAACTCGTTAAATTCTTACGAAAACATTAATTTTACTATAGCATAAATAATAATATATTACAGTATTACGTTAATATATTAAATTAAATAATTATTCGTGAATAGAATGGTGATGTACTTCCGATTGGATTACGAATTCGTCGAGAAGGCTTCAAGTTGGGTGACTCGAGAGGACTGTACGCGGACATACAGGGTGGATTGAATTATGTGTACACTAGAGATTATGTCGCGGTCAGGTAAATATTTATTATTTGTATACCTTTCTGGTCTCAAAATTAATAATATAAAGGTTCATCTTAAACTTGATGATCAGGGAGATCGGAGGAGTCGTATCAATTATATATTTTTAAACAAAAAACACGATAGTGTTATTTTAATTAAATTATTTAATATAGCAGTAATATATAATATAATATGCTTATTAATTATATATTAATTATTGCTAATTAATGTACTGATATATATCGATATTATAAATTTCATCATTATTTCTAACACGGTAATATAAAAATGAAGCTGTACATTTTTATTGTAAATTGTCAATAGTCCCATTTAATAAATATAAATGAACTAATAGTTGATGGTGTTGATCTAATAATAATTAAATAGGTACACTTAAAATTTAAATTATTAATTGTATGCATTTATAGTAATTATTTTAAGATTTTTTTTTTTTTTATCATTATTAGTGATAATAATTTTAAACGGCTCGATTTACATTTTATACATAAAAAATCAATAGACTAAGTAATTATTATGTTAGTCATAAAGTAGTTAAATCTATAGCCTATAGGCTATATAATAGGACCTTTATTTTAAAACATAAATTTTAGGTACGACTTAACAATTTTAAATAAAAATAAGAACGTTGCATTCAGACATACATACAATATAATAAAAATATAATACGTCGGAAACTTACCAACAAAGTTAAATATCAGTTTCCGTCTAGAAAAATAGGTATACTTCAATACATTATTACGTTAATAATAAATCAAGAACTAACAAATGTAATATTCTAGGTCTGGACGTGGCTCAAAGAAAACAGTTATGAATGTACAATTGATATAAAAGTGATTCTTTTTTGCTATTATATAAATTGAATTTCAATGATTAATGTATTGCAAAATCGAGAACTATTAAAATGTTTGACTTTTTTAATTGCGATGCACGCTTATATGTATTAAATAAAAATAATTATATAAATACATATATATTAATATGTGGGTAAAATCAATTTTTATTGAAATTTTTAAACGTTAAATTAAATTGTAATGAATAACAACACTAAAGAATAAAAATATAGAAATTTGCTCGAATAGTTATGTTTGGGAAATGGGAATATTATGTAAAATAAAATTTAAAATGGACAATATAAATTATACGGACGGCGTTATTTCGCAATAACAATTATTATTAAAACGTTTACGGATACTCGATAATAAAAATATATAATAAACATTATATAGATAATAAAATGTCAGTTAAAGTGTCGTCGATAATACTCTAACATTTTATCGTTATTTTTATTATATTGTAATTTTAATTTAATTTTATATTTTTCCGTATTTTGTCCCGCATGCGCAGGTTAAGTCCGCATGCCCCGGGTGATGTGATTGCCGCCGCGGTAGAAGATCAAAAGTTGCTCATGCAATCGTACGACCTGTTACCGGCGGTTACCAAGATTTTCACGGACAACGTCAACTATCTGCAAGTGTGGGCGATGAATGCCGTACCCAACTCGGAAAATCGTCATTCGGTTAAAATCAATACGCTTTAAAGTTCAAACACGATACCCGGTAATCGGTACAGCGCAGTATAGATGCGGGACGTGCTGAAAACTTTTTAACGAGTAGAAAAACAAAAATAAAAATAAATATTTTCATACGCGACGTCGCGCAATAACAATAATATACGATCGATTTATCATTATAATAATATTAAACGAATCGCAGTCGAGTATATCGAAATATGAATAATGAATGTATAAATATGTATAGTATAACGCGTAAAAATGAAAAGTAAAAATGTTTATAAAACCCTCGCAAAAAACATTATAGAAATTAAATAGAATATAATATTATATAGGATATACCCTGTAGGCTATAATAGTGGTAGATTTAACTCGGGTAGGGGAAAGATGGACGTTCGTCGCCATGGGACATTGACTAAAAAGTCCTGACCCGAAAAAAATTATTTTTAACGAAACGACATTTATTATTAAACGTTTAATCATATCGTTAATGTATTAATATTATAATGTTAAATATAGTTTGTAGAAATTCGTAAAAATATATAATATAATACGTCATATAATATTGTATTTTACAGTGTAATATTAATTTCAAAAGACCCTTCGTACGGGTTTTGCGGCCAATAGGATTTTACCTTAAATCTAACAAAGCTTCTAGGCGACGGCGGGCGCTCACTCGATCCTGCATAATATTTTGCGTATAATAATATCGTTATATGATCATAATATGCGGCGAAGAGCGACAAAACGTACTCAAACATTGGTAGACCTCATACGGTATATTACGAACATTATGTTGTCGGATTATAATAATATGACAATCGTATATTATAATAATAATTATAATTTTAACAAGAATATAGCACGAATCGCATTGCATTGCATTAAATAATATTATTTTATATCGTAACTATACGTAGGTATATTTATTATATACGTACGTATAATATTATTATCGAAATATTACCCACGACCAGGTCCGCGTTAATTAACTGAACCAAGGTATACGGTTTTGGTTTTAATTATACGAAATATATAGGGATATAGGATTATTTACGAATTTAATGGATTAAATTTATATGATATATAACTCTAATATGGTGTTATTTCTATCTCGCACGAGTGTGTGTATACTATAATATACGTATACAATACGTATACCCCCGCGTATAGATAATATTTTAATGAATACGATTATATTAATATTATATTGTACGTATATACGCATCTACAGCATAAATCAATATAATATTGTTCGTGCCGACATTAGAAAATCATGATGCCACAAAGTTTGAAATACATTATATAATATTAAATAATTTCGTACTGCAGGCTTATTCGCGTATTTATTCCGTCCATTCATATTTTATATAATATATTATTCATATATTATGTATTGTAATCGAGTATTATAATAAATTATCTTCGTCCGAACGATGGACATTGCATTTTTCAATAAATATAAAATAACATTTTTTCCCTCCTTATTATTAAATTAAATCGTACGCAACAGACGTCGTAATAAACTCTTATCTTTGTACGATAACGAAATCGAAATGCTCCGTTTCCGTGATCATTACATGTAAAATGTTCATTGCTTCCGGGCAGGATGAAAAAAAAAAAATCTCTTTTGGAACGGCATTGCGCTTGTATATGGAAATTTTGAAATCCAATAACCCTCCGGATGCTATTATTATGTGTATTAAAGTATAGCGAAATGAAAATCTTCCTTCTAACGATGATCCGGTCTCTCATTATATATAAGCTAAATCTATCTAAAAAAAAACAGGTAGCTATTATAAAAATAGCATTTGGTGGGTTATGTATAGAAATATTCTATAAAACGTACAAACGAAAAATACAATTTAAAAATCTGTAGCTCAATGCATACATTATAAGAATATTCGATTTTTTTTTCAATTTACTATTTATAATGAATGATAAACCTTAAATAAATCGTGGCGGGATCTTAAATAATATAAAAATAAGAAGAAAAAAAAAAGATATAACATCAATTTTTTCCCCTAATTATTATTAAACAGTATAACAATAGTAGGTAAATATTTTATTTTAAATATAATTAGAAGTAATATTACAATACGATGAGTATTAATTTTAATTTTTAAGTTAATCAAATTAATCTAATAGAACCATGAAATATATTGTTATCTAGTTTATAATTAATTATCCGTAATACATATTATACCATAATATTATTTTTTATATTAGTCAAGTTATAATTTTTTTTTTTATAATATGTAATAAGTTATTTGAGGAATATTAGAATTGAATGAACTTTTTAAGAATAATCATTATAATAATGATGTTGTTAAGATTGTTTATGCTAAAAAATTATATTTTTTTACACCATATCTGTTTAGAATGGCTGTAATTGAGTAATATTATAATATGCTCGTGAAAATAATAATTCATTATACACAATAGAATATTGTAATATGACTGTTAGTATTTAAAATATTTCGGTCAAAACCTAAACTTGTTTGTTGTTTTCATTTATAAAGAATAACAATCAATGCGGTTTGACACAAAATCAATACAGTACAATAAAATAAAGAATAATAAAGTATCGACAGTGATACGATAGTGATAGTAAAACTCGTGTAATAAATAATATGAAAATAAAGAATTTACATTTTTAAACTACTAAAAAATCTAGCAGATAAGATGTGCGCCTTGTTATGGTCAATATTACAAAACTATCGTCAGACCAGTATATTTTATTATTGTGTAGTTATGCGTAAGGCGAAACGCGTAATCTGAACAATTTTATTGTAATTCATTCGTGATTCATTCAAATTTCGGGTTTAGTAAAAATATTAAAATTGACTTAAAAATGATAAATTGGAACCAAAATAATATTAAAATATTATATAAATAATATTGAGAAAACGTCTCTTTTCATAAACATAATATTTTGTGTAGATTTTTAACTTCACGCGTTATTTGGACGAAACAAAATTATCATAGATATGAGATAATATTATAATAATATGAATAGTTGATATTATATTCATATTATAATTATGTACGCGTGAAACTCGTATAATATCGTTAATATTTCGATAACGTCACATCGAATTTACTTCCATTGATAGAAGGATCCAAAATGATATAATCCTTACTTTCTTTAACTTCAAAATAGAAGTTATAATTAAATATAATTAACCCTTCAACGAAATCGAATAAGGATAGAAATATAATTTCATCAGTATAATTATTATAATACACAGCCGCAATAAACATATGCTGCTATCTGTTGGCTTAATTATCAAATAAGAATATTAACATTACACCACGGGTCAAAATTGACATTTTTAATTCAATTACAAAAACTAAATTTTCATTAAAATATTTCACTCTGTGAGCATATAATATAACAAGTAATTATTCACTTGTTAAAGAGTAAATAGGCATAAATTAACATTTTGACCAAGTATAATAACTCAAAAACAAGTTTATCTTGACCAATATTGAATTTTTTTTCAATTGAAATGATAAGACAATCCGTAAAAACAAATTTATACTTTTTATGTAAGCAAAAAGGTAACTCATAAATAATGAAGTGTTCAACTTTAGTTATCATTAATAATATACTTTGAGATAAACGCGTTTCGTTAGATTTATAACAAATATTAATTGCAGTTTTACATTAACTTTAACTAATATAAAATAAGTTTCATTTGGAAAAAATGTATTATTATTTTAGTGTCTCCTGTAAAATTTTATTTTTTAAGGTTACATCATTTGGCCGTACCAATAATATACACGTTCCATTTAATCTATAGTTAAAATTACTTCAATCGTGATTGAACATAATTATAATTTGCAATTACCTACTCCGGAAATGATACGAGGATGCTATCAAACTAGCGTCGATGAACGTGTAGAAATCGACGAATGATAAACCGGTTAATGGGATAAAACAATATTATAATAATTATAATATTATTCATTTCGGACATAAAATATAATATAAAAATAATCAAATTATGAGTATTATATTTAATTTTTCCATTATTGTTAAAATTTACAAAATCGTATAATGGCCAACGTCCATTATCAAAGCCTTAGTTAGTGGAAGGGTTTTAAGTTTCAACCACCCAAATTATTTTCAAAAAAATGAAATAAATAATAATAAATATTTTCATAACTTAAATACGTATATAATATGAATTCATTCAATCATTTTTCTATTATGTCAAACAATCTGTATAAACCTTTTTTATATATTTGTTCTAAAAATGATAAATAAATATTTATAATACATCCCCCCTCCCCACCAAAAATTTATGCTGCTACGGTCTTGTACATCATAATATAATGTAATATGTTATCATACAGCTCAAAAGCATCCTTCGAGGACGCGGACGTTGTGAACAATACCGCAACCGATAGTGTTTCGTGTGAAATCCGGAAAATTTGACTCCAAAACCATGAACCGGTTCCGGACCGGGTCGGCCATCACCTGAGTTGCCAGGAAGCACGGTTCCGACCGATAGTGAAGAGCAAAGTTTTCTGCGGCGAACGGTTTGGTCGCGTCCCATCGATACACTTCCGGCGACGCTTCATACCGGAAGAACAGCCCGGTGCCGCCGTCCTCACCCAAAATCACCTAAAACCGAATTGCACACGTCATTGGTAAAAATAGCGCAAAAATTAAGAATAAAAGGTAAAAATTCAAAACTAAAATGTATATAATATAATATTACATTATAAATTATGTTATATTAAATCCATTCTGAGATTGCAAATTTAATATTCCAGCTGATTTTATAATATTATTATACGATATAATAATATACGTGTGCGTATTGATATATACACTACTCGAACGTACCATTTTGTCCGGTTTGATGCCCAAGTCGGTTATCTTTCCTATCGTGCCCTTACGCAGATACTCGGTCCGAATCGAAAACGCCCTAGTGCTCGACAGATACGTGACAACCAAGGCCGTGGTGGTTCCACACTGGGCCCGTACTAGTGCCGCGTACAGCACGTCACGTCTAACGCAGTCTCCCGCGATCTCTTTGGGCAGTATCAGCCGCGAGCCTTTAGATTCCGCTACGTTCCACGCTATTAACGCGCGGTTGGCCGCGTCCGTCACGTATACGTAACACTTACCGTCCGTATCATAGTCTACGACCATGTACTGAAGTCGGCTCATCGGAGTTGTCAGACTCGACAAGTCAATTTTATTCACGATCTGAAAAAAATACAATATGGTCCTACTGTTAAATATTCAGATTAGAACTATATTAAATTATTATAATGCGTATATAACCTCATAATGCTCAAATGTATTTTTTAAATTTTATTATAAGAACGTATCGGTGTTCCATTTTGTTTTTTTTCTGTAAAAATATTGGTCTGATTATCATAAATGAGTGCATCCGGTACATTATTTTGGTATTTTTTCGAATTTTCCAATATTAATTTTCATTCGAGGTAGGGTCGTAGGGAAAATAATAAAATATTTACAGAAGAAATAATTTTGACCTACTCTATATTTTACATATATTTTATGATAAATTGCAGATGACTAATATAGATAATGAAACATAAATATTAATATATTTGAACTGTCACTTTCATTTTTTTCAAATCTAAATGATCTGTTTAAAACGTATATTTTAATTAATCGTATATGTTAAAATAAATATAATTTCAATCTTTAATTTATTATCAGTATAATACATTTGATTGAACTATGACGTTATCATTGCTTTCGTTTATTATAAATAAATTATGTAACACAACGCTATCCTATATATTCCTTCGCCATTATCTTTTTCCACGGGACAGTGTCCTGTCTAGTTTTTTTTTTTTACTTTCTTTTAATATATAATTAATATTACACAATCGCGTATGTCAGACCTATAACCTTCCGACATGCATACGAGTTATAAATTTATAATACGCTAAATTATTAACTATTATGCTAAATTGGTATAATAATAATAATAATTTATTAAAACATTTTATTCGTAATTTTATATAAAAGTTTAATAGGTATCGTCCGAATGGCAATAAACGTATACACGGTTCGGTGATAGGGGAACACAAACGTATACTTAATGATTAAACGCAGGTAGGTATATATACAAAATTAGTGCGCTCTTTAGCACGGACTAATTGCGAATGTTCATTCGAATACTTTACATAAATAGACGTTATATGCTCGCAGTGGAGCGGCGAAATTATTGTACGATATTATTATGTTTTCGGATGGAAAAGTTTTCAACCGAGTAATGAGTATAATATGTTAACACGTATATACTTCCTTTTACTGCAAAATGTTGCAAAAACCGTGTCTGAAAAAACGAATGGCGAATATTATACTCTTAATTAATAATATTAATTCTATTTGGTTTTTGAATAAGATCAAGATTCGAAAATTCGAACTTTCCTTTTCGTCGGCGGGAAGAATGGAAGATCAAACGTTTTTATAATAGGTACGCATACGGAATTTCGTTAAAATAAATAATTAGGTATCGATCGTTACATGCTTAGACATATACTTACGATTATATAAAAAAAATACTAAAAAAAAAAAAAAACCAATTTTACGTTAACCGCCGTCATTAAAAATATTCACTAAAAATACTTCTTAAAATTAGTAAATAATAATAATATTGTTATAAAGGTTATTTTTCGTTTTGGGTGAATTATAATTATATCGACGGAGTTTATTTTTGTATAAAGTTTTATATAGAGGAAATAAAATTCCGGTCAAACATCCGTTCGTTAAATTTGGAATTCTTCAAAAAAATATGTAAAAAAAAAAAAACAGGACCTAGAGTGGCGTACGACGGTCGCATTATAATTTATACGTGTATATAAAACGTACACTGGGTATACTTACGAAATTTAATTATAAAACGTGTACGGCGGTCCAACCGAATGACGCGACGGTAATAATACGATCCCGCTCTAATTAAAAATTATTTTATACCCGCTCATTACATTTTATATCGTTCGTTAGTATTATTTATATACCTTATTATTATTACACGTGTAACACGCCAACACGAGTTTGTTCACCAAGTTCATAATTATTATTTTGTTTTTTTCTTTTTTACTTTAACCAACAAAATCGGACATTGACGCATGATATTACGTGTTTCTGATACGATATATCGAGTTCATTATAATATTTTATTCGCGTTTATATACGCATGAAAAATATCCATTAAAAATTCCCATACATTTTTCGAAAACAATTTTTGTGAAAAATAATATTTTTTCCATCACTTCAATTTATTACGCGTAATACGAGTTTAAAATTTATGACTTATGAGAATTTAATATTTATATTTGAGTGAGTTTCAATGAGAATAAATATCATTTCGTTACGTTTAACACCCTGATATTAAGTAGGTACCGCCTATCGGTCTAAAATTGAATTTATATTATTTATACCCGTATTTCTCCCGCGTATAACATACTATTATATTAATATTATACCTTCCGTGTGTTCAAGTCGAAGGCCCACACGACCGGCGGTCCCGTCCTTTGCGGCCCCGCGACATTGTCCAAAGTCTGAACGATTCCCGTGTCCAGAACCCACAGTATGTTCTGCGAGTCCAAGTATATGTCGACGGCATTCTGCACGTCACCCGATTTGCCTTGTTCCTGGACGGAGAGGCAAGGGTACGGCGTCATAGTGGCCCCGCAAGTGTCGTCCAACAACGGAGTCGTGACCACCGTGGCCGGAACGCCGGAACGCAATCTGCGCAACAGCGGATAAACACATCAAAATAATAGTATTAAACAGATGCAGATAGTGAACGCTAATAAGTGCATCATTCACCTGGGATAAGCCAAGTACAAATCATCCCCGCCAATCTGTGCTCTGAGCGCGATGTTGTTTCTCGGGACGTATTGTCCGCTGTCCCTGAGCAGTGCGTCAACTGTGTCGCACTCGAATTGGTATTCTGCGCCCGTCCACGTGAGCCTACGGCCGGTCGCGTTTCGACGCGGGCCACAATTATAATTGTAGCGTTGTGTTTGGAACGCTTGGGCCATGGACGTTGCGTACAGCGCCAAGCAAGCGATAAAAACGAACGACGTGCAAAGCATGACGGTTGTTTCTGCAAAATGTAAAACCAGAATTATTGCGAATACGAGAATAAAGAAAAAAAGATAAGGTTTTAACCGATATTTTATACGATGGACTAGAATAAAAATATTTTTATATTTAATATTATTATATAATAAATAATAATTCAATAGGTACCTGCCAAATTAAATAAAAGACAACGAAATTGAGGTTTTCGATCGAATTTCACAATAATATTTCGAACGGTCCCTATCTACGTGTGCGATGCGTTTTAAACGAGATACACGCGTTTATTATGTTTATATACGGCGTGCGAATTTTCCAATACGTGTTTTTTCGTTCGTTTGCGGACGAGGGCATTTTTTTCGTTATACATACGAAAAAAAAAATAAATAAAATAACAGCCGTTAAAAACTCACATACGATTGCGAACGTTTCCCCACCCTCCGCGTACGATTTGTCCATTTTTCGGGGGTCGACCTTCGCATTAGCGACCTTTATAAAATCATAATTTCTACACGAAAATCGCAAATTTCGCGTATAGATGTATTATAGGTTTTGAATATTAGCAGCACGATAATGATAACATAATATATTATAACGACAAAGAAGTGCATGTCGTATATTAATCGGGGTTTCGGGCAAATTTGTAAATATTACGCGTATATCATACAGTGACTCGAGCAAAAAACTGGAGGATTTCGTCGTTTTTGTTATACCTATACTTATACCGTGTTTGCAATAATTTACATCCGTTATATTATGCGTATAAGCGTAAATCCACACATAATTTAAGGGGTGCTTATTACTCACTAATAATTTATTTTAATCCTTTTTAAAAAATAAAAACATTAATTTATATTTATAACTCTAATTCTATAAATCTATTATTTTTTTCAGAAAAATGTGTTAAATATTTTCATATCAATAATTATAATATCATGTTACGAGTATCTATTACGAAAACAGCAAAATTGTAAAAAAAATTTCCCCTATAGTAGTTCTTGTATTATGTGTTTTATACGGCTCTGGGCCGAAAAGCACCGTTCACAATATGCAAATTGCAATTGATATTAGTAATACCAATGCAACTTTAATTAACTTAAATAAAATCGGATAAATGTAATTATTTATAAAACTAAAATTTTCTTTAATTTCAGTTAAACAGTTCTTATAGCTATACAATCATTTACGACAATAAATCTGATTAATTTTGAGTAATAGTATTACGAAAAAATGTTCAGGGTACGATATTATACGAGACGCGGATTTTCGTAAAACGATATTATATTATACTTATGCTGTACATATTAGCCGACTACGCGTAATTGGCCGTAACGGTTATGGGCGGGTTCCTCGATCTTCAGATTATACAAATGTCTAGTTCACGATTATTTTTATATTTTAACATATTATTACGCAACGCTTTAAATTCGTACTCGCGATTGAATAACTGTATACAGAATGTAAATTATTATAAAATCTTATACTGGAATAATATTATATTTTACGATTCCCAAAGTATGCGCCTGTAGGTTTTATATTCGCTGGCGCGCGAAGATTACCGTTATCTGCAGGTAATCTGGAATAAAAATTAATGAGTAGGTATAAATTTCGATTACGTAAATTAAAATTTTTATAGTTTTGGCATCTAAAAAAATAAGCGGTCATCGATTTTATCAATATTAGACCTTGGGATGCCGAAAGAGCGCTGTGAAAAGTTTGTAAACCTCATGTATATTATATTGATATCGCCCTTTAAGTGAATTCGGTCAAACTCCTTAATAATACAATATATTATTATAATTTATAACCCCCGGGTATAACGTCATCAATCGACATAGATTCGGTACATAATTTACATATATAATGATATACGTAATTGTCCGAAATACGAATATCGACGATAATATAATAATAATTGATTTAAGTACGGAACGATAACGAAAAAACGTATATTATTACATACGTTATCACGACACGAGTTTATTTTTCCAACTCTCGGTTCGCATACGATTTTATGCTGATTGACGACAAAAAATAAAAAGCGAGCGATGAAATTTCAAATTTAATTACAAAAATAATCCGTCCGGGCGGATTAATAATAATTTTTTTTTTATACCTCGCGTTATAGAATAACAATATTCATATAGCCGTGTTTCCAACATGAAAAATCATATAATAATATTATGTTTCTTTTCGAAAATTGTATTTTTAAAAAAAAATCAATATAATAATGTAATATTAATTATATGGTATAGGAACGTGAATAGATCGTTATAACTTATAATATAAGTTCGACCGATATCAAAACGCACACGTTATAATAACATAGAATAATATGATAATCGGAATTTGCCGGCGGGACGAGGATGAAAAGAGAAATATTTATAATCATAATACATACAATTTATTATATATTATGTAAAATGCCTATATCCAACCTGACCTAACCTATAATACTCGTATAATAATAATAATAATAATATCCTGAATTCATAATGACGCATAAAGACGACATAAGGCCGATTATTATTATCGTGAACTTTTACGACGATTCAATAATATATTATCATATTGATTATACCGCGGTCGACGAATTAGCGCGGAGGAACGTCACGGCGTGCAGACGCGGGTAGGCGTAAAGTTGCATAAAATATTTAACCGTATATAATAATATATATTAATTATATTATAAATATAATATTACCTATTAATATACCATTACCTAGGTCTTTTATAACCACTCTTAAGGTTAAGCCGTCGCCGTTGAAACGTTATTAATATTGAATACGTATATATATTATTATTTATTATAATAATTATAATTATTATTATATTATGTATATCAAGCGTGACTTTATCAATAGGTACATTATTATTTATTATACGTGTTTTATTATACTTAAATCATCGGCGCCGCCCAAAGCTGTTATTTATAATATTATTGTTGTAGGTATATAATAAACGCAATCTGCTCGCCTAAGGACACTCGTTAAGGTATTATGAAACAATAATGTTTGTTCAACGCGTTTATCGCACATAATATCGTAATATTATTATTATTATTATTATTATTATAGTCGCATCGGGAAGGAAGCGAAAGTTCACATTTCTAATATACGAATAAAATGTTCGTTATTTGAAAACACGTCCGGGTATTAGTCAATCTTTCCGCAAGGATGTGTGCGTTTACCGTTTTAGCTCGTGGAATAATATTTGAATGAAACCTGTTTCTATAATATATTATAAACTGTAACGCCCTGTCAACCAGTTGCGTTTTTTACCTAATATAATATTATTGTATCCGTTAAAGGATCGAATTAAACGTGGTATATATTATTAATTATTATTGTATATACCTGGGTATATAATATAATACGCGGTTCGAATGTCTTATATTTTATAGAATAATAGCCCAGTCTTTGCAATTTAGCGAATAAAATAAAATTCGTTCGTTTCGACTCACGACTGGTCAATTTTATGAAATTTATATGCGACGATAAACCCGGCGAGTAAATTAATACGAACGTACTTACACAATATTATTCGTATTGGACGCGCAAATATTTTTTATTCTTGTATAAAAATATACGAGTTTGATCCAAAAACCGTTTGAAAATTCTGTATAATATAAAATAAAATACAAATTTTTAATATTCAATAACTATAATATGCACACTTCAATATTTCTGAACGGATATTGTTGGGTTTTATTTTATTATTTTTGTAAATCCTTTTGGGAACTTGTGATGCTCGGATTGCGTTAAAACGAAAATCGTGTTTTTATATACCGAACCTTAATAAAAATCGATTTGGCAATAATTATTGTTTTAGTTTATACATTCCAGCGAACAATAAATTCTTTTTTTGACGGGCACGACTCGAGTGCGTTGTTTTAAGAAAGTTTATATAATTCGATTTAAAAACGGCCGTGGACGAAAATATTATATATAGAAATCCGATCGTTTAATATATGTTATAATATTACAATGACGTATAGGTTTTCATAACATAACTTTATAAATAAAATATTATTTGATTGATAATTACCGCTAGTGTTTTTTTTTTTTATTATTATTATTATTCAATCTCTAGCGTTATTATTATGATGGCAGGTATAAATTTATCATACAAGAGTACCGCGAACGTTCTGCAATAGGTTGTTTATTATTTTGTACGTTGTATATAGGTAATATTATTCTAAGTGTATCATTAAATTACGTTTGCTTGACACAATTTTTCAAGCAAACTGCACTTGTGTTAAGACACAACAAGGTCGGTATATAGAGAAACATTTGCTTCTTGTTTACTGCAGATCTGCGACACGATAACCAAACGTCAGTTATGCGAAGGACGAAATTATTATTATATTATCATACACCATTATACTTATATGTTATATATAGGTGTTATTATCTATTATGTCATATACAAAGACGACGAGCGCGCGTTGCGAAGGACTGAGGGACGAACTCCGAGACGAAATTCCATCGGACGAAGGGGATAAATGTTTAAACAAATTGCCTACTTTTATTTTATTTTTAATAAACAGGATAAATGTTTTTTTAATATATTATAATATTATCGTAAAAATCAAAGAGAACCTCTGGACCTGTCCGTTCCCCTTTGTGGCTTTGTGCACTGTTCAACTTGAAGAGACGAACACAAGTATAGGTACAGTACAGGTACTAATAAGTACCTAGTTTTTATTCGTCATCCGTTATACTATAATAACTATAATTATACCTGTATTACCTATATTATAATATACAGTGTATTATTATCGAATCATAATAATTTTCCAATAAAAATATAAAATACTTATATCGGAAAATATGAATATTGCAGTCTATAATATCGTGTATTATAACAAAAATATTTTTATTAAATATTTTACAATCCACAGGATGTCTCAACAGCTTTGTCCCAGCCAATAACTTTTGATCCATTGAATATTTTCGAAAACTGATTTTTGTAACTTATTTACGTATAACATAGGTACAAATAACATTTTTCATTATTATAATTGTTTTTTTTATTGAGTACTTAAAACCAAAATAAAAATTTTTATTTACATATACATTAAAATCCTGAGATAATCTAGTAATAAATATTATTTTTCTAAGAATTGTAATAATTGAATTACTAATTTCTAAAAAGTATTTACTTAGTTTTTTATTTTTTTAAATTTAATTTAATTTAATATTTTATAATCAATTTATATATATTCTATGTGAACTGCAGTGTTTTATTTCTATTTCAAAACAAACATAATATTATAATGAAGGTGTATTAATCATTTAATCCATATTCCACGTTTACTGTAATTATATTTTAATTGATAAATGATAATGTAACATTTTAATAGCAATGATTAAAACAATTAGGTAATTGAAGGTGGAATCGCCACGAAACGGTCAAAATGTAACGTTCGCTTACCGTTTGCTGATAGTGCTGATATATTATTAGCCAAAAATTCATGTTTTTCATTTTTTCATTTAGCCATAAGTTTGGCCTATATTAATTTTTTTTCAATTACATTTTATAATTTTAAGAAAAATCAAGACTACAAATTGGCTATCCTAAAATTTTAATTAGTATGAAAATAATTTGATTTTGATTTTAAGTAATTAAAAAAAAATTATAATAATGAAAAATGTGACATGTATATATAAAAATAAGTTGCAAAAATCAGATTTTAATAATATTTAATAGATCAAAAGTTATTGGCTGGGACAAATCTGGTGAAACACAATTTGATAATATTATAATATTATTACCTATCGTTTTGTGATGAAAATAAATATTTTAAGAATTCACAAACACAAATATTACAAACAATAATTCGTAAACATTTTTTCCCCTTAATATTTAAAAGTACGATATAATTGTATAATATTAATATATTATGCAGTTTAGGAATAAACGTCTAAGAAATTGATGAAAATATATTTATGTATTCCTGTCTTGAATACGTACGTATATTATTTTATGAAATTTTGCGTAACTTGGTC
Source organism: Tetraneura akinire (assembly GCA_021307375.1). NCBI lineage: Eukaryota > Metazoa > Arthropoda > Insecta > Hemiptera > Aphididae > Tetraneura > Tetraneura akinire. The sequence goes on along the minus strand of JAIUCT010000017.1, from coordinate 7,565,329 downwards.
GAATCAATATTGGATATTATTGATTTTAATGAATTTTGCATAAATACAAAACGCGTGAACTGACATGTACAGTATCATAACTTCTCGGAACAAAGTTTAATTCACATTTCCATTATTTTCATAAGCTCTATGATATAAATATATAATTAATATTCTGTTCGCTGTGTGAAAATACCATAGGATAATATGGAGAGGCCGTTCCAATTCCAACTGAATATCGATGCAGAAACTGTAGATAATATTTCATAGTGCGACCACCAATAAAATACAAAACATTTAATATGTCATTTTGTTACATAATTCATATCATAGCATAATAATTATACTTTTTGTTACATTCACGAATCAAGATGTCTTAATTCGTGGTTACATTATAATATTACAATTTACAATAATGGTAAATGAATTACTTCATAATTATTATGAAATTATTAATAACAAAATTGTATTTGTTGCTTTCTTAGTCCATTGTATTTTATAAATTTCAAATTGTATATTCATAATATTAAGAAGAAAAACAGGAGTCAGGAATTAGGAACATGAGTAGTATTGTAGTAATATATAATTAAAATTTAAAATATAATATTATTTATTATTAAATAACAAAACAATGGAAGGGATACAGGTCTAAAGAGGATACCGTTGAATTTTGATTAACATTTGAATGTAAATGTTCAATCAGATAATACATGTAACGATTAGTAGTTTTTACATTTATATTCCAAAAAAATTTCAAGTCTCTAACTTCCTAATTGCCGGAGTTCTCTTGAAATATTGAAATCAAATTCGTCAAAATTTCAGTTTTCGTGAAAAATGCCGTTTTTCATTATATATTATATTCTACATTAAAAAAAAAATTACACAAAACACCCACGTAATATAGATTTTTAAAATTTTAACAGTGTTATCATTTCATCAATATATTACATGATATAAAATATAATTATTTAAACCAAAAATATTGTGAAATGTCGTCTGAATTTCACTGGCCTTGAAACAATATATTATTCAATTTTAATGAAATGTTTTCAAAGTTTACAATTAAAAACTTTTGAAGCTCGCGTGGTTCGATAAACACGAGTGAAAACGCTATATTATTTCGAGTGAAATTTACCGAGAATCTTAATAATAATAATAATAAAAATTATATAAAACAGCGCATAAATATAATAATAATTGTAATATCTATATAACGAACGTTGAAACGAATACATTTATATTATTACGGAATCCGTTTGTACACATTTTGAAAATATTATATTATCATGTTTGTTCTTTTTTGTGAATTATTCACAACACGGATAATGAAAATCATCTGATACGTAACGTTTCGTGAGCGTTAAACTTACTGTCGGTTTTCTAAAAAAAAAAAAAAAATAACATAATATGCCTATTTGAACGGAATGCTCAAATCTCATTCTGTCCTCGCGCGTAGTAACGATTTCAACGACAAACACGATATTACATAAACACCGGTCACGAGTGGTGTTTTCAATGTAACGCGATACCGGATATAATCGCGCAATCCGAGTCCGATTTGGAAGTTATATTATTATAATACGTTTTGTATAATGTGCAATAATAGCATAATGTAAATTTAAAATTGCCTTAAATTTTTTTTTTTTATATTATTTGCGCGTATTTTGAAATTTCCTCATGAAATGCTCATAAATTTCGACGAATCGTGTACTCCGCACTTGATTATGGCGAACATAATTTTAAATAATTTATATAATATTATGTAATATTGATAAAACGGTAATTACCTAAGTACCGCGTATAACATTATACCTAATACGGATGTATAATAGGGCCATCGAAGATAACAACATAACAATACACCGAATTCACGGGGGCGGGGGTTTAAAAAAAAGTTTTATCGCGCGTTCCATCACATACGAGATACGACAGCTGCAGCGTGCTCCAGAAATTTCACATTCGAACGTTTTTGTGACGGAATCTGGTTAAAACGATACATTTTTCGAAAGTCCGGCGAGTTATAATTTAATATTAAGGTCGAATAGTTATATCATAATAATAATAATAATAATAATAATAATATTCGTAATAATAATAATAATAATATTCAAATATAAAAAAATATTATATTATCATTTTATCGACGATGTTCGTGTGGAAAAAATTCGCGAATTTAAAATATCCTCGGTGCGTACTCGAATAAAAATTAGAACGGATCGTGCGTTTGAGTAAAATATATGAAATAAAAAACCCAAAAATTCGTAAATATTCGTAAATACCGAAAAATAAAAAATTTGGTAACTACGATTCGGTAAAGAACACGAGCTGTGTGCGGCGAACGCGCGTACAACGAAATGACAACAAAATCGTATATATACATAATAATATGATGTATACGTAAAACGGACCTTGGCCTTCGCGGTCGAACCGAAAACGATTGGTATAAAACGCATACCGCAGTAAAAGCACAATATTTAGGTACATAATATATTATTATTATTATTATTATTATTATTATTATTATTATTATTATTA
>JAIUCT010000017.1:7510170-7562805 GCA_021307375.1 Tetraneura akinire | reverse complement strand
ATTATTATTATTATTATTATTATTATTATTATTATTATTATTATTATATCGTACGCGCGGCGGCGGTGTGCGTGCCAATGCCGACGGTGAAATGTTTATAAAATAATCGGGCGGCGTTAAATAAGAAAAAACTCAATTTAATTATCGTGTAAAGTACATGGACATATATTTTTTTAACAAAACAAAACGATCGTCTTCGGCGGACGCGCGCCTAAATACTGACACGTTTGTCACGATAACGACGTCCCGTATAATAATATATAAATATTACGCGCCAATACCGAAAGCACATACTTAATATTATTATGATATAGACACAAATGTCCGATAACTTATCTGTCGCGTGTTTTATATCGTATATATGTACCTAAATATTATAATAAACGCGAAAACATCAATCCGTGATAGTCCATGATAGAGCTTAATAATATTATTATTATACTCGTTTATATTTCGCGTATTATTCATATTATTATCGTACATATTTTATATATTTACGTATATAAACGCGTACGCGGCCGGCGAAATATAATATTATAAATATAATATATAGTACGAGCGTAATCGTAGCACGCGTATCGCGTAAGTATACCTAATATACCTAGGTATAATAGTTATAATATACCGCGATTACCGCGTATTCGGTTACCGCCGGCGCGTCGGGTGCAGGTAAAGTCGCTTGTCGTTCGCGATTATAATAATAATATAACTATAGGTATAAGGTATAATATTATGTCGTCGACCACGGTGACCTGTAGGACGGTGACCGCGATGTCAATCATGATCGTCGTCGTTGTCACCGGTGGCCTGCGGTTCGGTCAGACCCTGGCCTACGACGAGCCCGCGTCTTATTCGCTGAACGGCCAGAACATCGATTGGCCGTGCACGTCCACCGAGAACGTGTACACGGAGACCGGTCGGTACGTGGCCAAGAACGTGATCGCCACGCGGGTACAGATGTGGGACGACCGAGCGTTCGTGCTCACGTCCAGGTTCCGTTCGGGCGTGCCGTTCACCGTGTCCACTGTTCGGCTGGACTGTCGGGACCGGTGTTGGCCCGTTCTGTCCCCGTATCCGTGCTGGGCACTCCACGAGGATGGCGACCCTAACGCCATACAAAACGCCGTGGACATTTATCTGGACCCGACCGGCATACTCTGGGTACTGGACACTGGGTTGGTAAACACCATGGAACAGCCTGTGCGCAGGACCATGCCCAGGATTTTTGCCATCGACGTCAAGACCGATAAGGTGAGCGAAACGATGATATTTCTACTTTTTCTCGCTAATAAAAATGCAGGGTTTTATTGCAAAAGAATATTAATGTACGTCGTTTTAAGTAAATTATTGTAAATATTATAATAGTGTTTTTATCGTTAAGCATTTTTTATCTTATATTGATGAGTATACATAACATAGCGCAGGTGATCATAGAAATACACGAAATAAAGAGAGAGTCTCCGCAGTTTCTCTTAATGAGATAAAATGCATATGTACCTGTATATATAAAAAAAAAAGTCTTCATTCCAGTATGTTTATCCAATATTCCAATATCTATCTCCCAATAAATCTATAATAAGTATATGACATATCGTTAATAATCGATATTGAATTCTACTATTTTTAATAAAATATGTTAAAAAAATAATTGTTTTTTGGATATATTTTGTATTTGTAGAGTTATTTGTCATTTAATCATTTTTTAAAAAAAGTTGATAAAGTATCAAACTATATCTGACTATATCTGATCTCGTTCATATCGCATAATTAATTAGGTATATACGTGAGAAATATGTTTGTATACGCGTCTTGAAGTTTTTTATTACCTCGCGTTTTCTCATAATATAATGTCTCATATTTACATCATTATTATTATATTTTATAATAGTAGACTACAATATTATAAAATATTTTCAAGATAATAATATACCATTATACTTATATTTACTGCAGTTTTTCACGTATACCTAAACATTTTTAACTCTGCAAAAATGTTTACTATCGGAGAATAAAAAAAATAAAATCTGTCATATTATTAAATTAATAATGTTATATTATATTCAAAGCAATAATAATAATAAAAAAAGAATATAGTTTCTGGCCACAACATAATGATAATAATTCATTCATTTCTATTGGAAGACCATAGGGGAAAAATAATAATATGAAAGATTAATCATATACCGTAAATACTATATCGTCCATAACATCATCGTATTATTAAGCACTATATACAATATATACATATGCTTTATAAAATAATATCGCAATTGAACATCTCCGGCAGTTAGTTAGATAACTTAGTTAGTTAGTTAGTCGGTCGATCAAAAGTGCATCAATCTATCTGGCCCTTCAGGTCCCTTTTGTCATCATTTTTAATATACGTTATAATATATTATATAAGTTATAAAGTGCATTACAATAATAATAATCTGTACAACTTCAAAAAGGATTTTTCGAACCCTTCTCTTTGTCCGCATTACACCCTCGAACACTTTCAATTGACCTCCCGTCGAGTCCAGACCGACCATCACGCGCGACAACGATATCTGCCGCTTGGCAGCCCTCCCCGCAGACCAAAGAAATCGCGTTATTGCCAATGGGGCACGTACCAATAAGGGCGCGTTGAAGGGTAGTGCATTGGATGGTTTGGCAAAACTTATGTCATTGTAATTTAGATTATACCTCACTTTCTATAATCTATATATAATACATGTACGTGTATGCGTGTGTAATATAACTTCGTACTATATAAGGGCGAAAACACGACGAAGGGTCCGGTCCATCGACCGCCCGTCCAATTACCTATAACTGCGCTGACAGTCCGATTTCCAAAGGTTTATATATGTATAATAATAATATATATATATATAAATGTTCGAAGTCGGCGGATTTTATACCGTAACCGACGTAACCGCAATATAGGTATATCGTATACGTATTATACGTATATCAATATAACCATAATATATTACATACACCGAAATTTGATTGTGATGGGGTCCGTATTATCCGTGGGTAATTTTACTTGGTCGTATTTTGTCTGACTTGTATCCTGTTGTATAGTATTATTATTATTTCAGTAGCTTGGCATTATTATATTAAAATATAAACTTTAAAAATATTTTATGTGTACCAATAATATCTACTTTCTTTTGAAGATTCCCCGTTATATTATATATACGCCTTATAAATTATTATAATGTATCTATACGTTTAAAATTATTATTTTCTTAACCTGTTATTACCGACGAAAATGAATTTAATATAATACTATCATGTTATAAATTAAAAGTTATAACTACCTGCGTATAAATAATATATAATATTATTTCTTTTTATTTAAGTATTTTGAACCGTGACCAGATTTTACTTCAATCTCCAAATTAAAATAATATACCTCTAATCGTATTATACATAATTTAATTTAAATAAACAAATCATATTTAAAATTCAATTTTCAATTTTATAATGGTATACTAATACGAGTACATCATATTATAAATTATTATTATATATCTATATATATACAATATACCTACATGATAATAATATATTCCTTTATAAATATTTAGAAATTTATTTTGACAATGTTAATTTTTTTTATTAATCAATGAGTTATTGTAAGTTCACATAAGAAAAATAAAATATGAAATCGATTTTATAAGAGTTATCAGTTACAAAACTTAAAAACCCATATCCAAGATAACAATGAATACGGTTAAACAATACTCCTCGTGAATAATAATAATAATATTATTATATTCTCAACAAAATGCATTGTTTTTTGTTCGATTTCGATAGTATTATAATATAATATGCACCTATACCATAACAAAAAATAATAAACTGACCTTACATTAATTTTTGTCATAATAAGCAAATTGTTTATTAGATAAGATTAGATGTTGAACGTTCTAATCTTTTCAACTATATATAATATAAAAAGATGTAATGGTGAATAATTTGTGTTTTACTAAAATTATTTATAATAATAGTGAAGGTTCTAACCATGTTTCGATTAGTTGTTTATTAGTTTATTATCTACCTAATTGACGCCTACCTTAGTACCTTATATACTATAGACTATAATATACATTATATTCTATCATTATATTTTGGCAATTTTTTTTAAATAATATTTAATACAGTGTAATAGTATTTTATACTTTATATACTACGAGCAGTATTATATTGATTATATTATAGTACATCGTGAAATCGTAATTATGTAAAAGTGTAAAATCATTATGATGAACATTGTGTAAATTTGTAAAATAAAAACTGCTGGTCCAACAGTAACTACCCTAATTCCTAATTGCATTCCTATATTATATTCTAAATATTTAAATTAATATTTTTCCAATAAAAGTATTCGTAACGTATAATAATTATTACCTACTCATTGTCATTAATTTAACTTTTTTTTCTTTTTTTTTGTAATCTAATTAGATTATTAAATAATAAACTATTAATTGATATAGTCGTATTGTAATATATCGTGAACACCGCTGGCTTATTTAGGACGTTATTAATTGGTATAATATAAATGTTTAAAATATGCATATACATATTGTATAATATCATACTCTATTTAATTGAATTGGATCCGTATAACCATGACCCATAAAGTGGCCGTATATAACAAGAATGTTGTTGTGACGTTGGGGTGAAAGGTGAAAATCAGATGGATAATATTATAAGTATATGATTGTACCTATATATAGTTGTAGATAGTATATGGAAATAACTTGCAATTCATTCATATGTTATTCCCGATGGATATTTAATTGTTCCAGAATAATTATTAAGATTTAGAAATTTAAATATAATATTGAGATAATTATTATTATATTATCGTTAAATAATTATGTCAAGTGAAACCGCGTGTAAATGTTTTGGTACACAAAAGATTTAAATCATCTTTTTAAAATTCGTTTCGGACTGCCAATTTATTATGTTTCATACATGCGTAATATGATATCATATCATATCATCGTAACATATATGAAAAAATATAATTACACGTTATTTTATTGTACATTTTTTATGTAATTTTTTTTTTTTTTTTTTAAATAACGCGTAACGCCTTTAACTAAGCTAACCGCAATCGATGATGTAACACGTTTCGATGAAGTTTAAGGTTTTTGTGTAACGACAAAGAGCCAATTATTAATTGAAAAGAAGTATGAGAAATAAACCAATATTATTATTATTATTATTATCATCATTATGAGCGTATAGCCAGTGTTATGACGTTGGGAAATTAGAACAGTTTCTTATATAGGAATTTTGTTGTGTTACGCGCGGCTTATACAAGCTACAACAAACGATATTACCGATATATTCACATATTATATTATAATAACACGCGTGTTTGATGAAAACGAAATTTCAGTTTTTAATTGTTTTTTACCCGACGGCCAACACAGCAGTGTATAGTTGTTGCTGTTTTACATTTTCTACGAATTCTTTTGTTCCGCACTTTCGTAGAAATGTCTCGTAACATAATATTATAATTTCGAAATTTTTTTTGGATTCTGTATATATAATATGTATATATACTGTTAAATAAGAATAACCGGTTGAATTACCTATCAAAAGACATTAATAATATTTATGGTTATATATTATATTATTATTATTGAAAGAGGAAAAAATGTCGCGTCCTTCGAATGATACACTCGTCTCAATGTCTCTCATAATATATACATTATTATTATTTATTTATTTATTTATTTATTTATTTATTATATTGCTATAGAATACACTATAGGCCATAAAATGTATTTTTCGTATAATTATTGCAATATTATGTGTATCGTTTTGTGTTATAGCAGGTAGAGGAACCTATATTATACTTAAAATTTAAAAATCGATTTCTTACATAACGAATTACGAGATTGATTTTTTTAAATTTTATTCTTTAAAATCAAATAACCTATAGGTATTACCCAGAAAAATGTTGTAATTTTTTTTTTTTTTTTTTTTTTGTTAAAGAATCACGTGATAATAATGCGTCAGAACGTATATAAGAACGTTAAATTAAACAAATTACGAGAATAGGTACATACCTAAGGTTAGGTATCATATTATTATAATACACAGGTGCGTACAATACCATTCAAATGTGATTTTATAATAGCAATAATACGATATGCGTGTCTATACGTACCTACTATATTACACTCGTACGTATGCGTTTACACATAGAAAGTACAAAAAATGAGCACCTGAGGTTATAATATAATAATATACGAGTATATTGAATCGTGAGTTGTTGAATTGCGCGTGGTATGAAAAAAAATAAAAATAAAAATAAAAAATAGACGACCTCGAAGAAATAATTCTCGAGGCAGGGCGCGTGCAAGGAATAATGTGATACTTTAAAATAATATGTTATTATTTTTTTACGCGATATATTATTGTATTATCAATGAAAAAAAAAAAGAAAAGATTCGCGGGGTGAAAGTTCCAATAAATGTAAACATATAAAAATATAAATTTAATATTTGCAATGATTAAATTATATGATTTACCTAAATATCATTGTATCGATCGTAAAAAAAAAAAAAAAAAATACCGCGCTAAAAACTCATTATTAATAAATCGGTGAAATTTAGTTATGACCGAGACGATTAAATTATATATATAAACAGTTTTTATGTCCCTCCGGGGCTCGTACATAAAAATAATTCGCCGAGCATGATGTTCACCCCTAATTATTATGCGCACATTTAAATTTTTTCTTTTTTAAATTTACTATATAATATAAACTTGTACATAATCCATTACTTTGATTTTTTTATGTCCTGCGGTGGTACAAACTTTCATTTAAAAATGTAAATTATCCCTTTTTTACAAATAATTATTATGCAGTTATTTTTTTTACTTTAAGAATATTAACAAAGTCTAATTGAAATTTTATCCTCGGCGTATATTTATTTATTAGTGAGAATGTTATACAAAAAATGGAAATATATTACATAGATAAATATACTCACTGTTCACTGAAAATATGATTTTGACATAAGTACGGATAATTTCAGAAAAAATGGCCGAATAAATAATTAATTTCTATATTCGAAAATATATATATATATATATTATATACCTATAAACTCATAAAGCTGATTAAATGAAAAAGTACAAAAATCCAAAAATCCAAAAATCGAAAATATTAAAAATGTTCAGAGTTATTATAAAAATATACTTGTAATATTATGTTTCTATTTAATCTCATATTTATTCATTATTATTATTTGCAATGTTTTTGTGATGCATGTTTTTAGGTGGTCAAGCGGATTGATCTGTCGAGTCTGGTGTGCTCGGCCAGCCGATTAAATTACATCACGGCCGATTACGGGGACGACGGTCGAACTTTCGTGTACGTGTCGGACGCAGCCACTCGGGCGGTTATCGTGTGGGACGTGGCCGCGGACCGCGGTTATCGAGTGGTACTGCCCAAAGCGATCACGCACGATTGCACCGGAAAACGCGACGTGCTCTACATCGCGCTGGCGCAGCGGAAGACGGGCGGCAACGTGCTGTACCTAACGTATCTGACAAGCAACCGGATGTACGCGATCGCCACATGCAATCTACGGCAGGGATGTGAACACGGCACCGTCACCGATCTGGGACCGAAGCCGGAAAAAATGGTGCTGCTAGGCACGGACGGCAGGACCACCATATATTTCCGGTACCGCGGCCAGGGCGCGGTGTACGCGTGGAACACAGACAGCTCCAGTGGCGGTTTCGGACCAGGCCAGTTCGCGCTGGTCCGGAAGGCCGACGATTGCGGACGGTTAGCCACGCACGTGGCGCCCGGCCACCGTTGCGGCGTCCTGTGGATACTCGAGAGCAACTTTCCCGACTATATTTCCGGTACGGTCGGCTGTCTGGGCGCCAACGTCCGTTTGCAACCCCTCGCCAACGAATGCAGCGAACAACAGTAATTCGATGTAATAATATAATTACATAATATGGATCAATTTTTATTAGTTTCTTATTTTTAACGAAACAGTTGTTAGTATTATATTAAGTTTGTCAACCATCGACGATCGGCCGATATTATTATTAAAAATTTATCATAAACACGTTATTTATTTATATGCTATAACAATAATTATAAATATAAATTATTATGTTTATGAATTATCAACATACTAAGAATATTAAAATATAATTAAAATTAGCAAGAATACAATAATTATATATTCTCTAAAAATTTAAAATATGCACATAATATACGGGACAAAAAACATTACATTTGTACATTAAAGTCTGCACTCTAATTTATTATCGATTCGTTATTTATTAATATATTATAATATTATATTTTATTCACTGTATAAAATACATTTTGAAAATCGTAGTTATTAATTATTATCATATTGAATGTATGTGTTATGTATTTCGATATTTGTAAAATAAAAATTAGAAAATTTATTATCGCTCTGTAAAGTAAATTATATAAAAATAAATAAATAAAGTTATAATATCCAGTAGAAAAAAAAATGAAATGTTTTATTTTATAACAGCGTTTATAAGCGAAATATTATTTTAAATTTATTTACAATGTTTAATTTTCAAACATTCATGCGCTCGTAGCATGGAAAACTACTATATTTATATACATTTACGCAAAAAAACAAAATTATTAAATAAAAACATGACACATAGGGGTTGAAATGTCAGTGTTTCTTTTAAAAAAAAAATTTATGTGATAATTATAATTTGTTTATTTACGACATATTTTTTAAATTAGTGAAATATTCAAAAGTAAGCTTTTATTTAAATATATTTCCTTATCGTCAGAATATAATCACTTATATACGTGTAAATTAAAAAGAAAGAAATATAATATAAAGTGTCCCAGATCTATTTATTTATTGTAATATTTCCGTGAAAAATTATGATTTTTGTATGGTGTTTTTTTTAAAAATTGTTAGTTACTTAACGGACTATAATAATATTCCCCATATTACTTTTTTAAATTTAAACATCTCATTAAAAAAATAACTTTTTATTTTTTAAGTTTATTGAAATTTGAAAATAGGTATAGCTAGTTTTAGAGTACAATTGTATAATAATTTTTATGGGTTGACCTTTTCATTTAATGAAGATGCCGATTTTTAGAAAATTGTTTAATTTACTCGTATTAAAGAAATAATATTTCTGATGTCATTACTTTGTAATTATTTAAATTGTCAAATTTATATTATTATCAATAATATGATAAGGTTACATTGACATACCTAGTAGGTAATTTGGAGAATTCGAGATGGTTATAATTAATCGAAACATACAGATTAATAATATTGATTAATGAATTAATAATTAAGTTAGAATATATTTTGTATGCTTTAATAATATAGTAGGTAATTAATTACTAGTTATTCTTATTACAAATTATGACGTGACTACAACAGAAATAGGTATACCTAATTTCTACACGAAATGATAAAAATCTATATTTTTATTAAATAATTTTAGATTTATCAAACTTATATAATAATTGTATTTTATAAATTGGCAATTTTTAAATTACACTTAAAATAAACTAAAAACGTTTTTTTTTGGGGGGGGGGGGAAATTATATTTAAGAAAGTAATATAGGTAAATAGGTAATATTATAGTCCATTATATATACGTTTATTACTAATAATTAAAAAAAAAAAACACTATTCAAAAATCTTAATTTTTCGTGAAGATCTTACTATGAGTAAATAGGACACCTATTATATTATTTTTTAGTTCTAGTCACTATATAGATCGTATTATATTATTAATACTTTCGTAATCGCCGAGCATTATTAATACGATTATACAATATTATAAATCCAAAATATAAAAACACGTTTTTAGGTTAAAAAAAAAAAAATTCGCATTCCACTAATCTACTTATTATTCAGTGAACGCGTATATACGCAATTCGTTGATCTGTATATTATTATGAAAATCGTATAAAATTTTCATAAACGTTAGCTCGAAAACGGTCGTTAGGACGAAATAATTATTATTATATATACCGACGAATCTAAACTACAAACTATATATAAATATTATAATCGAAGAGCAAAACTGAGATTTGCGAATTAAACACACCAAACACGAATATTATAATTATAAGTCGTACATAATCGTATACCGACCCAAACGGCAAACATCACAAACCGGAGCCATTGTTTCTTTCGGCGTTGCGCGTTCAATTTACACACGACGAACGATCGTAAATTATTATCGTATCCGTTATTGGTCAATATCGGGGCGACGTGTCGTAAAACGATTAATTATTATATTATAAAACAAATCATTATAATAATGATAATAATAATATATTATATAGATCTGTCCGCGTCGTGCACGTTATTGCGTATTATATGCCGTCATGATAACATACCCAAATTAGTCGTCGGAAGGTCGAAAATAATACACGGACGAGACAATAATTCATTGCCGAATCTCCTATACCTATTTTCTAACCGGCCAGGTATAGTATTTTATAATAACGTGTCGATATAAATATTATATAGGCTAACGTTCTCTTTTCGAAACCTTTTTGATCTCTGGGCTTTGCGTCGCGCAAAGATATCTGCGATCGTATGGTATATTATATCATACTTATATTTATTACCTGTACAAATATACAAATCGGTATTGCGACGTTTCGTCATTTGGATAATTTTTTTTTTTTTCGAGAAATATTGCAAAACCGAATTAACGAAGAGAAAAAAGCAATAATATTTCGTCCGACTCGCAGGCCTTATAGTCGAAGTCGACGGCGTCACGTGGGTGCGTATATAATGCCGATTCGCCGTTCTTGGACTTGGAAGTCTATAGTCGATATACGATTGTGTTGTTATTACCTACCTATATTAAATGAGTTGACAACGTTCGCGCACGAAATCGTATGAATTATGACCGCGTGAACGCAATTTATAATAACAATAATATTATTATTATTTTTTTTTAACGGTATACGAGACGACGAAACGGCGGCGGTAAGACGCGCGCGATCACCACCAGCTATATAGGCCAACTCCGAGGATTGCCTTGAACCACACCCTTCATCGCGTATTTTATCGCGTATGCCCGGGTTGTTCTTGGACTCTTATTGGTACTCGTGAAATTTCGTATGTCATAATATTGTCTTGACCGTGTAACTATATAATATTATAATAATAATATATGTATAATACTGCAGTCATATACAGATATTATAAGTTATATTATGGAGGGTTTGAGCCACAAAATAGCCGACGGCCGTTCTTGATTGCGTACAAATATAATATTATATAAATAATATTTAAATTGAATTTGGTATATTCGGTGCTGAAATTCATAGCTCCCCATAGTTATTACGTTTCATGACGAACATGACCCATTAATATACCAAATAATATAACGGGCCGCCGCCGATGTGTTTTATGCATTTTCACTGTATATAATATAGCATATTATAATATGCGTTGTATTATATTTTTACTATCCGCGAAAATTGCGCGATTTTTCGTTTTGTATTGTTTCATTTTGTTTTGATGTCCAGGAAACGAACTTATGCATTGTCGCTCGACAATAATTATTATAATTATTACCACCGGTACACGCACTGTTTGTAAATCACGTGGCAGCGTGTAGCGTGGCATAGACGAGCGGCTATTGTGTTTTTTCGGGACGCGCAATGAAAATTGATATTTTTTTGGGTCAGTTGCTTTTAAACGTATTTGCGTTAATATTGTAACATTATATTAAACTCGTATATATCATATATAAGTCGATTCGTTATCATCGACTTCAAACGAAAATTATCAAACACGGAATATTATTCATAAATTTATGTTTTTAAATGCCAGTTATGTTTAATTTTTTACATTCCATTTTACTCTGAAACTGCAAGTATTGTGAAGATTTAACCACAAAATTAACTTTTATCGTATTTCCAGTCCGATAAACTTTTGACGTTAATCAACTAATCGGTTTTTATCAAATTTAATAATATTATAATTTTATGGGGGATGAAATCCTCCCGCATCCATCAAGTGCGCTTATGTAATAAAATGTTATAATAATATGATCTATATTGATATTAATGAAATATTTTAAATTTTATAAATACATTTTATTCTATAACGGAACAAAAAATTAAAATAAAAAAATTACATCCTAATGCAAGATGTGTGAAAATAGACAAAATAAGAAAAGTTAAAATAATAAATTTATGTCCACGCCACTTTGACAATTACTTCGTTTTATGTAGAATTTGTGTTTATTTTAACCTGGGCGAACTTAGAAATCGTATCCTTGTAGACACATATATACAAATTTGCGGACGTAATTTTTCAAACTACGTTTATTAATGTTAGTAAATGTTTTCGCCTCGTACCTATGTATAAACGCAAGGACGTTATAGTGAGGTCATGTTCACATATAAGTATATAAAAGAACATATATTTTAGTCGGCATATTTTTCTACGTTAATCCCATACATAGTAACTATTTGATACTAAATATATATAAATAATGAAGATTCAATTATTGTTCGAATTCAAGTGACAAATCAATATTTTATACTTACACTTTTTGAAAAAAATTATTCTAACATGAATCTAATCGTTTATATAACGTGTTTATGTTCAATATAACTGTTTAATATTTCATATATCGAGTAAATAAGTATTTAGATATAATTAATGTTTTATTGAGTCGTTTTTGCTGCTACGTAAGATTAAAATTATTACATAAAAGCAATCAAGTATCTAATGATTAATACTTGCTTTATATATGTTAATATACGAGTATTATATTATATTTAAATAAAAAGTTGATTATTTATTAATTAATATTTCAAAATTTAATTTTATGCCCCGGGACTGTGCACGTGTGTGATGATTGAATAATATTGTTTGTATATATGCTTAAATTTAAATTTAACACAATTTAATGTAAATTAATCCGTTACTAGTATACTACATAAACATATTATAATATAATAATAATTATGGAAAATTATTTTGGATATACGAGTACCTACGTCGAGTACAATATTTTATTTTATTAATATTTATTTATATTCTATAAACTCGATTGGTTCAATTAATTGGCCTAAAAATCTACATTATTCATTTTAGAATTTTAGAATTATTTATTCATATTTTACTATAATATTTTATGAATAAGTTATTATACACACATTTATATAATTATATTTCTTAACTTCAATGAGAAATAAAAAGGACAATATTTTATATTGATATAATAATATACCGATCTTGCATGCCCGGGTTTATTTGGAACACGATAAGAACATTTTCTGTGAAAATCGGTTTTCATTCTATTGAAGATTTTTCCTTTTTGATTTTCGTTCTTTGTTATGTCGTTTCTTCTTGAATCGGCATAAGGTTTCTGAATCGAGGGCTTAAATATAATAAATTATGTTTATATTTCTTTAATTAATATAAATTTTATTATAATATATAATTTTTTTGTTGATAATACTTTTAATAATGTCCATTAAAATGATACGTTTTATTAATTTCTTAACGTTATTATCGCGATTTAATTTTTTCTCGGTTTTCCTTTTCTATGTAAATATTGTATTACTAACACTTGCACAACAACACATTTATTAGATTATAATATTATTTCATATATTACCTACGTGTGTTATACTAAACCCATTATGTCACTATTTGTTGATAATAATCATTGTAATAATATAGTTGAACAGTAATGCTAAAAGGATTTTTATGGAAATTAATATATTTTTATGTGACATTAAGTATGGATTAATCATTTTTATTGTGAAAAAATAATTATACTTGTTTGAATACATTTTTTCATTATGTTATTATA
The DNA here is from genome assembly GCA_021307375.1 of Tetraneura akinire. Lineage (NCBI taxonomy): Eukaryota > Metazoa > Arthropoda > Insecta > Hemiptera > Aphididae > Tetraneura > Tetraneura akinire. The sequence continues at coordinate 7,548,948 of JAIUCT010000017.1, read as the reverse complement.
TTAATTCATTCTTGTATTTCATAATATACGAGTATATTTATATTATTTGAATAATATTCATAGGCGTGTCCATGTTTGTATTCGTATAATAATGCTCAGACATTTATCGCAAGATCGAAAAAAAAAAAATTATAATATTATTGAAACTATTAAAAATTTTTAATACGACAATTTAATTTCAAATAATTTATAAAATGAAAAAATAAATAAGAAATTACGGTGAATGAATGAATAAACGATGTCGTATTTTTATTTATTTATTGTTATTTTATTCATTTATATAATAATATGTTATCAGCCATGCTACTTATATATGTGTAATGCGTTATATTTGAACAGGAGTTTATTTCTCGAAAAACAAAAAAAAAACAATTTTATTTACAAAAAAAAAAATAATATGTTGATGTGTGAAAGATTATATTAATTTAGTTTCGTTATTTTGGAATTTATTTTAGAAAATATAAAAATGTGCCCATCGTGGACCATGGTTGTACCTCTATAGTACAAATATTTGAAAAAATATCAAATTTTCTCTGTCAAAAATGTGTAGGTATACTCGTATAGGCACGTTTAACAATTTTTAATCTTATTGAATAGAAATGAACGTAATGATTTTTATAATATTCATAACGATGATTAATCGGACTTTCGTTATAAAAATGTAATAATTATTCAAATCTCTACAATAGCATTTAAACGTATTATGTAATATTATCGTATATTTGATATCAACCATAGTATACACAACACACTTCATATCATATACATAACATTATTATTACATATGTTTTTTTAGTTATCGAGAGAGCAGAAATGTAGATCTTATATTCTTATATTATACAGTCATTGTCATATTGTTCTATTTTGAAATATGTATATATGATCTGAACATTCCATAACTTTTTGATATATTAACCTTAACGTATAGACACCGGGCCTGTTACAAGGCAAAACACACACGTTATATTTCACAATATTGCTTAATTTATTTATTAAAACATGAGAAATTTAAAATATAACTTATATTGTTGTAAATACCGAATGTATTCTTAAATTAATTCATACATTTTTACATAGTCTATATATAATAATATTATTATGAGACTTTTTTTAAATAATAATTATATTAAATAAATTTGTAAAGTTGATCAAATAGTGAACTATATAATATTATATATAGCTAACTCCATATATTATATTATACTCATAATTATTGTATAATAATAAATATAATGATGTAATATTTATATTTTAATAATAATTATAAAATGATATAATATATTATATGAATTATTCCATAATTACAGAAAAAAAAAATTACAAAGAAATGTTTATACTATGGGGAAATGATTATTTTTTTAAAAAAATATAAAATAATACGTTTTTTACCAGAAACAAAAAAAAATATATATATATTATTTTTCGCACGGTCTTCATTTATTTACATTATTTTATTTTATCGAGGGAAATAAAATAACTCGAATAATATTTTTGATTTTTACTTCAAGAAAACATGTTTGCTTTGCTTGTACAACATAATGTATAGATTCCTATAAAAAATAATGCATTTGATTTTATCTATTTATTACATATTTCGAGACATTGATATTCATATTTTCTCGAGTAAACACAAACATTGTAGGATAATTAAAAAATAATAATGAAAAAAAAAATGCTATTTCTATAGCTTCGCCAGAACATAATATTACGCCGCATACAATTCTTATATCATATATTCATTATTTAACTAAAGGCGGTTATGGTTGTTTATTAAATTTAAATAAACATGTATGAAATTAACCGTGTATGGTATAAAATGTAAATATTATTATTATTATTATTATTTTATCCTACACGGAATAAAATGTTAATTCATTACGACCTTATGAGTTGTTAATAGACACTAAACTATATTAAATGAAAAACGTGATGCCCTTAGGGTGTTATAAAATAATTATATAAAATAAATTTATAATAATTTCATTGTGTGCTATTTAAAATGGTTGAAAACGCTTTGATAGTATAGGTAGTAGGTACCTACTACCTAATAGGTATACTATGCAGTGGTATACCTACTAGTACTTGGTAGTACGAAAAGGTTAAATATTATTTGTTTCAGCTATGTTTATAGTTTAATAGTATTTAAATTTGCGTAAAATTAGAGCAATACTTACGTATATGATTAAGAGTTTATTCAGTTTGTTGAAAATTGTAATTTTAATAGATAATAGAATCTAACACGGAAATAAAATATTGTAATTAGAATATAAAATTTATTGTTATTGATTTAACCCAATCGCTATAATTCATATAACTAAAAATGATCATCAATCATCATAAGTATAAAGTATATTATGATTTTTTTTTTTAACGAATTAATATAAAATTATGTACAAGTAGATTTTTACTATGTGTAGAAAGGTGATTTGATATATTTTATAATAATTTCGATTATGACAAAAACCAGTTAAGCGAAAGCGATATCCATTCATTTGCCGTTTCAATAATGCTTTATATGACTCCGTTATGTGTATGGTGTATGTATATGTACTTATGGTTATCCGATAATATAGCTAATTTGTGATGGTGGGATCGTGCTAGTTTATCCTTGTAACACTGCGAATAACATAATGAATATTGACATTGATAATAATACGTCAGTTCCGTCGAAATATTATTTTATTCGATTTTTATTCGATTTTATTCGATATTTATGAATTCTGAATAGCCAGTACGGATTTATCAAATTCTAATCAATTTATTAATTTGTTTATATTTATATAAGGCGTATGTGTTAATATTTATTATGTATTATATGAGCATATTTTATAATTACTTGGAATATGTATACATATATATTTTAAATATATTTAAAATGAAATACAAACCTAACATTAAATGTCAAATGAGATATTTGTCATACCACAATAACATACCACAAACCACAAAATTATTTATGTATATGAATTATATTTCTTTATATAATAGATACGTGCCTGTATTAAAGTTTATTCGTATAGGATACGAGTATAATATAACTTAAACTTATTATTCAATATTATATTTACGAGTTACGAGAGATCGGTATTGTCCTAAATATTTAATCGATATTACTAATAATATTATACACGATAACATAAATAATGTATTGTATTGTACGTATAAGTATTAAACACAACAATAACAACAAAAATGTAATTCATAAACATGCATTAAAAGTACACGTCATAACGAAGAAAACACTTCGAGTGTTTGTCAGTTAAAACAGTTTAATTTAATATTTTATAGAAAAGGATTATAGTAAAAGTTATATTCATAATAAAATGTACTTGTTTGTAATGTTAAAAATACTTGTCACCGGTAGGTCAATTCATTATAATTCGAATTTAAATGATAAGAGGTACAACTAATATCAATATAATAATATGAATACGTATTATTAATATTTTAAAAACAATAGTACCTATATAATATGGATAAAATAAATTCGAAAATTATAATGAAAACAGAATTGATAATATTATGTAGTATAATACATTATTACACTATAATAATATAATGACATAGTACGAGTACAAAAGTTTTATATTTTATTAATTTATATAAGTTTTGACATATTAATTTCGACATCTCGAGTATCAAAATATAGTGTTTGTCAATTAAAACAGTTTAATTTAATATTTTATAGAAAAGGATTATGGTAAAAGTTATATTCATAATATAATGGACTTGTTTGTAATGTTAAAAAATACTAAACTTGTCACCGGTAGGTCAATTCATTATATTATAATAAAACGAAATCTAACCTATACAGTATACAGACTGCGATCATAATTATTAGATAAATTTATTATTTATATGACAGTCAACAATCATAATTATTATGTATCAGGTGGTTCGGCGCTTTCACACGTGAAAATATCTGCGTTTGTTTTTATTTCTTGGAAGAGGTGTTCGTTAAATAATAACATTAATAATTGTCATTTATCACAAAAAATTGGCACGTATTCGTGATAGTCGAAAAAAAGAAAGATCCAAACTTCCTGTGCATGTGTAATTTTTTATTAATTCTTTAAATCTGGATTCTTGAACGAATTAAATAATTTTTTCTCACAATTATTTTGCCATGTTATCCGACATAATTAGATATAATAATATGTGTACCCGAGTGATATTAATATACTTATTATACAATTTAAACGTACTCGAGCGAAACAGTCGGGTAAATTTCGTACGACGCGTATGTTATAATTGACATTTCCCGTGTGGGATATCTCTCTATATAAAATAATTATTATAAAGAAAAAGAACTTTTAATGGCACTTCTCAAGGTTTTTGAAACAGAAAAATAAATGAATAATATAAAGTCGCAGAACGAATTTTAAAACTGCGCAAAATCATAAATCGATATGATGTTTGATGCCTCAGTCCGCTGTAAATCTGTAATAGTAATTTTGGAAAGTAATGTAATATTATTATATAGGTATCTCGTAGTAATACGCGTTGGGCGATAAGTCGTTTGTCGATTTTTGAATTAGTAACAAATTGCGTTTTAAAGAGCGAATTATATTATTATATAAATATAGTAACGAGTAATGACATATTATTATCATATTATTATATTATAATTATAATACGAGTAATATAAGTAGTTTGTATGACATGTTGTATCTGTATATTTCTGTAAAATTATTATGTACCGAACATCGATATAATAATCGTATTTTATTAATATTATAATATTTATATTATATCCGTACGTAATCGTATCTAAGCAGCTGATTTCGGTTATTTTATCGTATGTAAATGTAAACGTACAATTGATTGTTTTATAACACGGTTAGACCATTTTTCGTGCTCCGATGTACACAAAAGTCCTAAGATAATATTTGAATGTTTGCAATAACAAAACACGGAAGTTTATCTGCGGCTGTTCGTTTCCAAATCGATGAATGTTTAATGCCCGACCGATGTTTACGTCGTACACAACCATCGCAAACAACGCCATATCGTATATATTCGTGTATTAAATGTTTAAGAATATTTATGGTTTATAGACAAATACCCAAGATTAGTACTTTCCTTATCCAAAAATATATTATTATTTTAAAAGTCATGTTATAAATTATATATTATTTAATATTACAATTATTATTTTAATATAATATACACGATGAGTATATTCGTATTTGAGTTCGAATTTCGAGTCAATGACGTTATTTATTAACAAACGTTGGGTAATGTTTACGTGTATAATAATAATACTATTTATTTATTTATTTTTTTTATAACTTGTGTCGTAAAATCAGTATAGGACCAATGTATAATAAAATATTTCAAAAAAATTGTACAAGGAAATTTGAAACCAAAAATAATAGATTATTCTACAGGGAATGAAGATATATAATACAGTGCCGGATTTAACCACAATGCCGCTGTAGGCACTATATAAAATGGCCGCCTTTTTATACTTAGGTTTAGGATATACATTTTTTTTATAATATAAATATATTTATTTTTAATAAATTAATTAATTTTATAATAATATAAACTTTATAATAATAATATAATATAAAAAAATATTTTAAAAAAAAATTACTTAAGTATAAATTAAATTAAATTAATATGCAATTGGCTTTCTTCGTGCCTTTTGATTAGCAAAATCATTTACGACATCATCAAAATCTATATTGTTTACGAGTTCTGATTCAATTGATAATAAATTAAAGAATTCAATTTTTCTTCCTCCATACTTCCTCTCAAATAATTTTTTACTCGTTTTAAGGTAGAAAATGATCTTTGAGCAGAACAATTAGTTATTGCAGTGGCGTCATTTGGACCGCGCAGGGTACATTTGCGTATTTAAAATCCAATATTGTAGTAATTTGGCCCGGTTTAAAAATTAATTGGCCTGAATAATTGGTAGTGGCTTGTGACCTAACTGATAACATATTTTGGCTTAAGAACAATCAACATGAAATTAACTATCCAAAATTTTATTAAAGAAAAATTTTTAGTTAGGTTATGATTAAGTTTTGATTAGTTATGATTTATTTAATGTAAATAAAATACACCGACTATTAGATGGGTTAGTAGAATTATTGTTATTGTTTGAAAATACTTTATTTTTGTTGTGTTAAAAATTCTGGATAAACTAAGTGGCCTGTTCTATTCGCCATGCGTATTAAAAAAAAAAAATTGAAATGACGCCACTAAGTTATTGCCATGCATAAAAGCATACGTAGGGCGATATCAATATTTGGAAAAATAGATTGTAAATTTTTTTGACGGAGAAGTAGCGATATCTCTACAATTCCAAGATTATTATCATTAACACTCTGAGTCAAAATATATGATCGAAAATGAAGGCATTCATAATAAAATGAGTCCTCTAAATCATAGTTTGTGAATTAATAAAATTGTAAATATTCAAAATTTGCCGCCTCAAAAAATTTGCCGCTGTAAGCATGTGCTTATAGTGTTTACTGGGAAATACGGCACTGATATAATATTTCAATATTCCCCAAATAATACTTGTCTTATTTTATTTAGGGAAAACATGAGACATTTTCTCTCATTTAATGAAGTAGAGAACAGTCAATGCGATTACGACGAACATCGTCCAGCCTCGTAATGACTATAAAATAGTAGCTCCTGTGTCCTGTGTATGCAGAGAGGAGAAGAATTTAACGACGTCGGAAGTACAATATTATGATCGACTTTCTGAGTCTACGAAAAGAAATAATTTTTTGAAATTTGATTCCGCACATAGTCTGCGTATTTATATTATTATTTTTATATTAATTTATTAAACTTACTTTTAATTTTTAGTGAATCTAAGAATTTAATACACAAAAATTTGTGTCGAATAAAAATAATGATCTTTTACAATATTTTCAACAGTAAAGTGATCCGATTACCAAAAATGTGTGGTTTGCTTTTGGTAAACAGTACATAGGACTATACAGAATATTTTAACCGATTGGTGTATACTTTATTTAGGTGATTTTTCGAATTTTCCGCGCAGTAGTTTTCTTATAACGGTAATGAAAAACGACTGCTAAATTCAAGGAAATTATAATTTTGAATTTTCGACGATCTTGAGTTTAATTATTTTATGATGACTAATGAAGTACATATTTGCGTAGGTACCTCTACAGGGTATCAGAATATACTTTTCTCGATGCAATAATATATATTATTATAACATGTAATAAACGCAGTTTGGTAACCGCGGTTTATAAACGGTTATAACACGTCGTCGTTTGGCACGTTACAATGATACCAGGTTTTTAATACTCGTGTAAGTATACCGCATACGAATATAATATATTATATTGTTTGCAAGAACAAGAGCCACGCGGCCGTTATACGGTGACGCGACATTTTTCGACGGCACAGTACCTATATTATAATATTATAATTATTGTATTCTAATATTTTATCACTATTGTTTCGTTTCTCTCACAATATAGTTCTCGTTAATAACATATTATTATTATTATTTTAATGTTACATTAAATTATTATAAACGACGACGGAACAGAAGACATCGACCGACGTTCAGTCTAATAACTTACCGATTGTCGTGGTTCGACCATGAAGTTATCGAAATATAATATTATTTTTTAAAGATGATATTTGGCGTGTGTAACGTCATCATAAAACCGCGTCGTCGTCGTAATTTTTATGTCATTCCTCATTCGCATTATGCCCAATTAGTTATTAATGATATCAAATTCTGATGGACGACAACCGAATTCGGTTATTGTATATTTATTATGTAATTATTAGGTATAATATTGTTTTACCTGAGGAAAAACGCGAGTGGGAAGATCGCCAAGGGCAAGGTTGTATCGTTGGGTCACAATAATTATAATAAGAATGTAATGTTATTCCAGTTTTTTTTTTTCTAAACGCTTCATTTACGTGATTTTTTTTCATTATAGGTACCCGATTTTCTTCTTGGTCGACTGTACTAGTTCTTTTTTTTTTTCATTACGACAACGACCGTGTAAATTATAATAATATCGCATAATTTCGATGATTTTTTATGTACCTAACCTATTGTTATTACCATTATTATTATGGTGGCGATAGCGCGTTTTCCTGTATCGATTTCTTCGTGATATACCATTATACTTTATAGTTTATACATATACCAAAACGTTTATTATCGAGTAAATTATAATATACATAGACATCATCATCATAATTATTATAATGATATAATTATAATTATAATATAAAAACTATCCAAGTACAATTAATAAGTATATATTTGTATTTCATTCCATTAACATTTTTACGGCGTCAATTAAACATATTATATTATTTTGTACGACATATTTATGTAAGTAAGTATGAGTGCGTAGGTATGTTATTTTGTAGTAAACGATTCACCAAAAATATACTAACCTTTTCAAAAATATAGATATGTTAACTGGTTTCTCGTAAAATTGATAAGTATACCTACACATTTTTATTTCTATTATTCTATAGTCGTTGGAGTTGGACGATATTCCTTTTGACATTTTCACTTATACTGCCAGATCCAGACGATTACCGATTAAGATTTTTTTTAGTATATTATATTTATAACGTTCATATTTATTTCAGTGTTGACTTTGTGTGCTAGGACGGATTAAAATTAAGTCATATACAATAATTTTGAAATTCATATAAATACGACACGTTTCGTCTATTTATTATTATTTAACTAGAGTGAATTATTTATCTTTAAATTTTTTTTAAGTTGTTACACGTACAATTCCTTCGAGTAATATTCTAGATAGTAGACGTAATATTATTATATATAAAATAAAAACTTTTCAAAAAAATGTATAACTTTAATATACATAAATATATAGTTTTACAGAAAGAAAATACGATATAGATAAATAAAATAAAGTAGAACTTAGTTGACATAAACAAAATTCTAATTTAAAACAAAATAATATATTTTATACCTATCTACTTGCGTGTTTTGATTTTTTTTAAGTAAATAGGTTTTATTTGATTAAGTTTTATATGTATAGCATAATTTAAATTCCTATAGGTACCTACGAGTACTATACGAGTATATAATATAGGAGTGGGAGCCATAATTTTCTTATTGTAGACGAGCGGAGACATTTCTAATTTGTTCGTTTATTATTACTTACAATTTAAATTCCCAAAAGTCATAGCTGAAAAAAAATAAATGCATTTTAAAAAACTCATAAAAATACGAAACTTGATTTTATTCTTAATTCGTATTTATTATATCAAAAAAAAAAAAAAAAAAAATATGTAACAAGAAGACTAGAGGAATATATCGTTGGCTTCGTGGTACAATTTTGTAATTTTTTAGTAAAACATAATATAATGTGTATAGTGTATACCGTATACCTACCTACAAAATAACCTTGTAAATATTGATTTAAATTTTTTGGTATATAAGATATAACGTATATTTCATAAAGTTATCGCGAAAAGTTAGTTATTATTTTATTAAAATTTATAGAAAGCAAAACTCGCGTCCAATTAGTGAAAAGAACTCTATATTTTTCAACTCACGAAGTTATTGACTTTGTACCCTCACAATACCTATTATAATCGTATGTGAAATTAATTAAACTTTTGTCGATATTATACATAAGATAATATTCTATTTTCATCCCTTGAATATTGTGTTATAAATTCAATATCGTTCCACGTTCCACTGAAAATTATTATTCAATTATATACTTATAATATAATAATATAATTTATAATAATGTGAAAAGCAAACAGACAACTCTCCGACGATGTGCTTGTTTATTGATTAGGTTATATTATTATATTCTATACATAAGACGACGTACGTTTTAGAAACCTATAGAAACATTAAACATTGTAAATCATTAGTTGTAAATCGTTAGATTTAATTTGCTCCAGTTGTTGGGAGTTTACACGTTTATTTTATCTTGAAATACTCTTAGTTCGATCAACATTATAGAGTGTGCAGCTAATCACTTTGGAACCCTTCTCAAACAGGATTAGTAAATTGTTTAGATAGACAGAAAGGAAACGCTCTATAATGGTAGTTGTGTGAGCAGCGGGTATACTTCTCGACGAGTACTGCGCGGCCACGGCCTTATACAATATTAATTCGGTCGTCAAAATGATCCTACTTCATCCCCCTTTTATTCCTCATGCCCTATACAATCATTGATCAACATGAAAATGTATTGTACTATCTATTATTTGCCAACGTTCAATATATAATGTAATAATTAAACGCCGATATTATTGTAAATTCGTAACGGCCGGATGAATTTAATATATTAAATCGTCTTGTTTTGGACGTGTGTTATGATATTTCTTTTGGCATTATCGACATCCTGCAGTCCTGCACGTTATGTAGAAATAATCCATATATAGGATATCAATATATATAGATACCATCTTCATATCTATACAGTCCATTTGACACGTTATCATAAATGTATTATTATAACTTTACAATAATTTACCAACGTGTAGCCAGAAAGCGTATACCTATAATAATATATAATATCATATCTGAAATTATATCGCATTTTGACGATATTAAATTATTTGGTGACCAAAAATTATAGTGATAACAGTGCCACAGTGATAATAGCTGCAAATCATTATATATTATATTACACTCGACGTTTACTGATAATCAATTTAGACTATTTCTCACGTGGATTTAATGTTTAAAATAAATATTAAAATACCCAACAGAAAACCGTTAATATATAGGAGAAACGTGCGAAATTATTGTTCAATAAAACATTGCTCGCGTAAAATCCATCAGATTGAACGCGAAATTACAGGAATTTCGACCGGTCTCTGCAAATTCGCAAAAGTCAGTTTACGATAATAGGTATATTATATTATTTCAATTATTATTCTTATAAAATTATAAATTATTGAATGTCTCTCGCACGTGGTGCAATATTTAAGTTCGCGCTGCAATACTCGCGAATATAATAGTATTATTCGCAGTGTGCCAGTATAGATAACGTGGCAAAATATGTATTAAAAATGCAAAAGTCGAACGAATACGCCGTCCTCGCATATTATATATTGTATACGTCCATAAATATAACATTATTATATTATACGATTATATACGTCCGTTTATGGGAGCGAAACAGAACGACCGTAATGATGTTATTATGATAAGAGTGTTATTACGTGTTGTACCTATAATAATAATATTATAAGCGTAATATAAATACAAATTAAACGTAAGTATAATGTACTCGCCGAATAGATATTAATTTATCATTATATTATTATATTGTAGTTATGTCGTGTCGATATGTTATATAATGATCGTTGTCCGTCGGTTTCGTTTGGCTCGTATAGACGAATCGGGTGAAAATTTGTTTTCTTTTTTTTTTTTTTCGTTTTTTAATTGCTATTACCTATACCGACGCGTCGTTCTTAAATTGGCAATAATAAAATTAAAATTAAAGAAAAAAAATCATAAGTAATAAATGATACGCGTCTGCGAATTGTGGACAAAAACTCTATTCGTTAGCTAGACCGTTGTCGCGTTATAATAATAATAATAATAATAATAATATAATATAATATTATTTATTAATAATTATTATTGCACACTTGAATTCGAGCTCGTTACGTGTTATGTAAAGGTGTTTTAGGTGTTTTCAATTTGATTTTTCAATAATAGTTAGGTACCAAAACTGTAAATTAGTTACATGAGTTGTTGTGATTACCTAGTTTAATATAATATAATATGTAGAACTAATAAATGTATAAAGGTACCAAAATGGAATATTAGTTATTAGTTATTCTTATTACACTGGTATATGAATTGATTGCGTATATTATAATATAGTTAAGTATATAGGTGATGTTTACACTTTCTTCGGTAACACAGTTTCCTCTTGCCGGAGAACTATTATAATGCAATTCGTTTATATTTTTATTAATTTATAATATTTTTGTTTCGTTATCACTAAAAAGTGTCTAGTATATTGCAATTTACAAAATTTCCCATACACTTAATATTATTAAAAACTACAATATAATTACAAATTATTACTTAAAATTAAATCTACGTTTTAGAGTTTATAAGTTTGAAAAATTGTTTTCGCGCTATTATGAAGCATCAATGTTTAAAAATATTAATGCCAAAAAAGAAATGTCAAGCCTTATTCACATAATTTGTAATTAATTTTATAATCTTATTATTTCTGATTTTTCCTGACTAATTTACTTCTGCTAAAGCGAATTTTTAGAAAACTCTGATAATTACTAATGAAGTATATCATCTAAAATTCTAAACTAGAATCTCCACTAGAATCTAACCTCACATTATGCGATTGAATACTTTCATTTATTTTATCAATTTAAAATAGTGTTTACTTACATAACAACGAAAAGAAAAAAATACCATTGTAATACCATAACGTTTCTCGTTACACTTAAAATTTAAAATCTATAATATTTCAAATTAAGAAAACCTAATCAAAAATCAACTTAATATATTGTTGCTAACGTTTAATATAAAATATTGGTTTTGTGATAATTATTATTAGCAAGTCTTTATATTATTATTGTTATTATACGTTTTTACAGAATGCAGAGTCATGGGTAATCTATTTATGTATAAATGATATTATATTAAACATTCATATTTTATAATATGATACGACACTTATTAATTATTTCTCTTTCTGATTAAAATGTCACCTATCCAAAGAATATAATATATTCAATTTGTATTTATGCATAAAATGATTTGGTTTAGATGTGTAAATATTTAAAAGAAATCGTTCACAAATCTCAGTTTAAGCCAGTTACGAATGTCATGGTCTGACTTGTCTGAGTGCCTGAAACAGTTTGATTATATAACTAGGTATATATAATATAGAGAATATTATTTTTTTTAATATAGACTGAACATATTTTAACTTATACTGTTTTAATTAACATTTTTGACCGTGCCGACTTGTTTTTTGTTTTTGTTTTTCGTTTAAACGACAAAACATTTAATAACTATATTATATATATTATATTATATATAATCATAGTACTTGCCTCAAGCAATTTATATGATTTCGTCTATTGATTTTAGAGAAATTATAATATACATATATTAATATATTATATATACTATACACTATCTTAGACCAATTCGAGTTTTAACATGTTTTAAATAAGATTCTTAAATTTTGAATAGGTTTAATAATACATTATTCAAAGTATTTAATATTCCGTGCACTTTTATTATTAAAAGTAAACAACGTTATAGCTTATATCATTACATATTTAATTAAGTGTTAATAATTAATTATATTTTTTGCTATTATACCAATAAAATGAAAACTGAATTACATGCGGTTTTATAATATAAATATATAATCGTATTATTTTTTAGAAAAAAAAAAACTTTTAAACCCATTTCTCTGTATGTCAATAATATTACTGTAGATTCACAAAAGCATACACGAATAAGACTGACTGTTCAAAAGACTTTAAATTATAAATTACTTGAACTTCTTTACTTCTTACTTATATTTATAAAATATCAGATATATTATATAATAAGAACTGCGAAAAAAAAGTTATATATTTACTGTAATATTATTTCATACCGTGTTCATTATATTTCTTTATGTTACTATATATTCTGAGTACCTACTGCTTAGTAATTTATTGAAGTACTTTAAATTTCAAAAAAAATATGATTTTTTTTCAATTTTTTTTCAATTTAATGATTATTAATAATTAGAAAAACATTTCTACTTTCATTTGAATTAAATTAAATTATTTTTTATCCTATAAATTGAAAGCTATACATTTAAATCATTAAACATGATAATATTAACGAAAATAAAATAAAACTTAATTATTTTAAATATTACCAAACAATATTAATCTGAACAACACTTTTTAATAATATAATATTATTATTGTAATTTACAAACAGTATTAATAGCCAATATACGCATAATAATTACGCATTTTATATATTTATTTAATTAAATTATAATAATTAATATGTTATAATATAATAAAGAGAAAATAACTTCGTTTCAAATATTATTTTAATATAATGTGTACAAAAAATATATTTATAATGACAATATAATGAATATTAATTTTAATGTAATATTGCTTATGAATATAATAAATAAATTATATTTTTAATATATTATACATTTATAATTATATTACGGATGGTAATTATTTATTAAAATTTAAAATTATTATTTTTTTATGTACCTATATATAATGTAACATTTCAAATATAAGCGAGTGTTATAAATTTGGTTTGGTACCTGTATAGGAGTATAATTTGTGTAGGTATTCATTTGAAAAAAGAAAAAAATCCATTTCAGTTTTCTCAATAAATTGATTTTCTTTTGCCTTTATTGTATAACTTCCTCTTGAAGCAGAAGTATGATTTATTTCGGGACGTTTATAATAGAGGTCAAAAGATGTATATATTGTTGTGTATAGGTAAAAACTTTTACCTACCCGATTTAATATTATGTTATATTCCCTATTTCCCTGAACATATAACGGCCGCGGACACGTTATGTATAACCCACGATTCTGACCAAAAGCTTATTTTTCGCAATTTCTCGCAATATATTATATATATATACTCGTATATACGTCTTTTGTCAAGCTGAGCCAAAGTGATTGATCGGAAAGCCGACATTTTATTTATTTATTTTTTTACTTTTTCTTTTTCCCTCTCTGACTCATCCACCCCTTTCAATCACCAACTCGAATACGTCGACTTAACCTATATATGTTAATGGGTCGAAAATGACGTATATTGTATATATATATATATTATATACAGATGAAATCAAAAAGCGAAAGTGTTTTTAAAATATACATTAACCATAGGAATTGATGAGGAAGTATATAAAGAAATCAAGTTCGTTAACGCGTGCTCGTTCGCCTTCGAGTTGGCACAATATAATATTTATGTATTTTTTTCTAGATCTTCGTCGGGCAATTAAACGTTCATTATACGCATGCGTCTGCCGAAAATGTGTAAAATAGTATTATATAGATATATTTTTTATAATAATATACACTATATTATATACATATACGAACGCGCACGTACGTAGGACGCGACCACTTTCACCGACACTGAATTTTTTATTTTTTATTTTTAATAATAAAACGTTTGTTTGCGTATGTGTGTGACGACAACGCACGAAGAAATAATATTATCATTATTATTATTACTGAGACTGACGGATTCTTCGTGACGTATACAATAAATACAATTTTTTTTTTTTTTTTTATTATCATAATTTGTTTTTGGCATTGAATATTTACATTGATTGTTTTACTATAATTAATATATATTATAACATTATTTTCTGATTGATTTATGTTTCGTACATACTTAACACTGTCCGCTCTTTGACTTTCATTTCATCAATAATTCGTATATATTGTTATAAAATGTATTAGTTTTCATCTGATACGTAATGTTTATCAATATAATACGAGTATTATATTATTATATTTCGTGCGTTATTGGAGAAATTGCCAACTCGCGTTCAGAGGTCTGATTAGGTATTATATTATACCTATATTGTAATTTGTTCTACGAACCATGTTAATGGAAAATGGTGAACGTTTTGAAATGGTTTTGTTCTCTGCGGTTATCATTTTTGTAATAATCAGCTTCAGCAGAAATATTTTACTTTGTCTTCCTTGTCGTACCTACTGTGATTAATTAGAGACGATAGTGATATTAAATACAAATTTATTCCGTCAAAATAATTTCACGCGTTTAATCACGTCGCTTGAATTCTATATATATACATAATATTAAATATTAATATACAATTATTTACAAAATGTAATTTCAGACATTTTATTAATGAGTTGTAATTAATGGAAAGATAAATTATTTTAATTTTTTACACAGAACATTTATATATAGGTACTCAAACAATTTTTCAAATATAACCTAATTAGTAATTATTATTATTATTATTATTGTAAAATTACAATTAAATATAGCTTACAATAAAAGACTTGGGAAAGTTATTAATGACCTTTATGCGAGTTACTCTTAATAAGTATGCCTATTAGTCTAAAAAGTTAAAAGTGAGTCTTGTATAATAGTATTTGAAAACATTATATTTTTATACTCGTATTTCTCTAAATATAAATTCTATTGCTGTAGATAAAAAGGTTGGAAGTAATAATTTTAAAACTTATTTATAATATCAAATTATGATATTCGTGATTGTATAAAATATAAATTAATTACAGAATGACACGATTTCACCCGTCCCAAAGTATTGCAATAATGTAAAATACAATTGCACGCGTATATGAATATTGTTTCTCAATAAGCCGATTTATATTTAAACTACTCCAAAAAATCATACTGAATTTTCAAAAATTTAAGTAATATTATTGATATTTTTTAATCATATATAAAAACTGCCTGGTTAGGTTAGGGAAATATAAAATTTATTCGTTGGGAAAAATAGAACAGATATTTGTATCATAAAATAATTTTTAAAAAAGTGAAAATTATTAAAGCATGGATATTTCAATTTCAATAATAGATAATATTTCGTGAAAAAATGAGTGACAAACAATCTGATATTAAAATTTGTTATTTCTTTTTATATAAAAATTATATTATATTTTTTTAAATCATTTTAACATTTATTAATAATATTTTTTTGTTTCAATATTTGAATTATAACAGAAAATACAAAAAAATAACTGAAAAGTTAAATTAATTAATTAATTAGTTTTAATTAATTTAAAAGACGTACTTTTTGAAAAATGTATGTTATAATTACCTATTTAATTTTATATTCATTTAGCTGAAATAAATATTTTAGCGTAGAGCTTAATTTGGAAACAATCTGTTCCGTTCATTTAAGTTTAACATATTTCAATTTTAACTATTTTTAAAAAAATTTCCGTGTTTGTTTCGTACCGTAAGAATTTTCCAATATAATATTCAATATTGTATTTGTATGTAATGGTTTATAGTCTATACACGTAGTTGGTGATCAAAATAAATATTATATTTATTCTTAAATTGTTATTGGGGTTTTTTTTCTTACGAAAAGTACTTCTCTGATAAGTTTGATCAACGTCAACCTAAATGATGAAATAATTTGAAGACTGAATAAATATATTATATTATTTTAACATTATACAAAAAGTCGATGATATTATTGTTAATAATATTTAGTATAAATATTAATGAACGATTTTGAGCGAATTACAGTCAGATTTGGGTATTCAGATGTTTAATTTAGGGGTTTTATGGGTATTGGGTATATATATTGAACTGATAAATGTAATAATTTTAATCAATACGTCACATATGATATATTATCTGATGAACTCCGCTCAAAATCGTATTTCCGAATTGTAATGATTTATCATTGTATATTCAAATTTTAATTAAAATTCAACAGTATCCTCTTTACACCTGTATCCCTTCCCTTGCTTTTTCTTATCTAAACATTAAATAAAAAAATGTAACTACTGAATTGGTATAAAAGATATTCAAAATTAATTGTACTAAACGTCTAATTTATTTTACTACCTATAGATTCTATTTGAAATATTTGAATAATATATAGGTATTAGTTTAAAATATTTACGTTCCACATTCCTAACTCATAAGTTATTATAATTTTTCCAACAAATTTGCAATATTATAATTTTTTTTTTATATATTTTTTTAGGTATCTGTGCATCGTTTTATTTTATATATAATATAATATATTATTAAAAAATAATATGTACCTATTATACAAAGTTGAACAATATAAAATACGTTATACAGAGTCGTATAGATGTATTATACCTACCTAACATGTATGTAGTACTTACGTCTATATTGTCGTATAATATTGTATAATAATTAGTAATTACAATTCACATTAATTAGGTCAAATGTATTAACGTGTGTATATTAAAAATACGGTTTATTTTTCTATTTGTATTATTGTGATATGCATTATAGCGAAAAAATACGTAAACAATTTATAATATTATAAATCAATAATGCGTTTAAGTTTAATGTTTCAGAGCAATTTTTTTTAAAAATTAAATAAATTTAAATTGCAAGTGTTAAGTCATCAAAATTTGTCATCGATTTTTTATTTATACCTAATGAAAATTTTTTTTTTTTTTACGTTATTGTTTTTTAATATAAACTATGCATTACTGATAATATTATTTATTCTTTTTTTTTTATATTGAGTAATGAACGGTTATTTTATTAAACACAGTAGTAAATATTATAAAATTAGAACAAAATAAATCCGGAACATTACGATACTGAAAAATGTTATTTCAAATTAATTCGCATTTTTTTTTTTTCTATAACGACTACGACTGTTCAACGTGTTGGGATGCGGATTTCCATCAACTGTTATATTACTTTTCCTATATAATAGATACTTTCAGACCAAACAAACGAGCTGTTTTCAATAATTTCGATTTTTTTCCCCCGTCTTCGAATCTAATTACGCGTGTTTAACTAGACCACAATAACGTACGTGTATTTTTCAGTCGGTGTACATTATTCAGTCCGATATTGTGTTATTAATATAATCGTACATATATTGAAATAATATTATAACATATATAGAGTTATTCCACGACTTTCTTTACGAAAGTTACATAATTGGTAATCAAACTCATATAATATACTAAACAAAAAATAAAATATATATTATTGTTTCGACCGCAGAAATAATATAGAATAACACGTAGGTATTACTATACGACGGTTCGTTCGCAAATTCAATCCGTTTCGATTATTATAATTTATAATATATTATAATATTATACGACAATCGAGTTTGTTAAATTTAAAAAAAAAATTTACCATATTATATTGTTACGTCGGATCGGTTTATGACCAAAAAAAAGAGTTATTTATTTACATTAAAACGATTTGATTTATTGAAATGAAAATAAAATCGAATCGAGTATAATCACGTGTTTGGCGCGGCGAATATTGTCGCGAGGACGTCACACTCGTGATAAAATATTAATATACTGCGATAATCACGCGTTTTATCAATTCGTCGTTATTAATATTAATTGCGTTGATCGTAACAATTAATAATACCGTACGAATTGACCGTTCTCGACCTCGGAACGATATTACCGTATAAAATAATAAATTCCGGACTTCCGTCCGTCGTATAAGATTTATATTATAATGTGCAATCGCATCACGTGCTAATAATTACGCTAACAATTATTACGTTTATAGCGTTATTCCGTTTATAATAATTAAGGTACGTCCGTAACGCACAATGACGACCGCGCGATGGGCGGCCACTCGTTTCGCGTTCACAGTCGCAAGTACGGCGGGACCGGTTCCGGTGGTGGCGGTGGCGACAGCGACCGAAGAGACTCGGGGGCTTCGAGCGGACCGACTGGCGTATAACATAACAATATTCTATTAACATCATTATCAGTTTCACTGTCGAGTTGATCCGTCGTGTTTCTCGTGTTCGTCCGTCCGTTCAACGGTCGCGCGTTTTGCCTGGATATAAGTTTTGAGCAATTTTTTTTGCTTTAATAATGAACCGATTTTCGTTTAGCAGTGCGTGAGAGTGCCAATGTAAATGTAAAATTAATTCAAACGATTCGGTCTTTTACGAGAAATTTTTACATTTTTTTTTTTTTCTAACAAAGCGCGCGTCATGTTTTCCTCTGTCGCGATATCATATTTTTATTTGGCGTGTGCCGTCGCCGTGACCGCCGGACTAGGAAACTTGCACACCGTCAACGAATGGACTTTGCTCCGATACGACGTGCCGTTCAACTATCCGAACGCCGACTCGTACAAACCGGAAGTGGCCGTGCCAACCGGCATCGAAATCGGTAAGTCGCAAGTCCGAATTTGATTGTATCGTTCGCGGTCGGGACAGCGTTAAAGTCTCCGTCGATATTTTATACATTCAAACGTATCGTATTTCAACGGAGTACCTAAAATATCATTATTATTATTATTATTATATGTGAGTTTAAAATAAATATAATATGTCATTCTGCACGGCGAAATAATAATGATATACAACGATTTTACAGCTAGGTCTATAGAAAAGAAAATTGGCAATTTCGACGTATCATTACGATTTTAAAGTCTGCGAGGACTCGTATTATTATTATCATCCTAATGGTCCACTGTTGGAAACAAGGAATTCAATTTTTAACATATTATAATATATCATTTTTAATATAATATTATTACGCGTACTTACATAAAAAAATCGATCTCTTCTCACGTCAAAACAACTTTAAAATTTAGTGTACCTACTTATAATATTTCGAGTATGCGTTACATACGAGTATATGCACCTAAATAATATTATATATCATATAGATTAAAAATTAATTTATGATATATTTTATTCGAGCGTATAATTCCTCGTTTACCGAAAATAACGCGTCTGTTTTAATTGTTTCGATAAAACATGATGTGACGTAATAGTAATAGCGAATTATTTTGTTTTCATAACAAACTATAATAATGATGAAACAAACAACTATTATAATAATACAAGATACAAAGAATAACTTTTCACTTTCAAGTTATTTTCATTAAATATTATTATTATTAATTAGACTCGTATGGGTCTTCTTATTGTGATATTTTTATGTTAAGTAATATGTAAATGTTATTTTTCTAAAATTATCGTATGTATAATAGTATTAGTATATATAAGTAAATATAATACAGTTAATATTTTATAGTTTTTTGATAATAAATGAAACTTTAATGAATATTTAATTTATATGAAAAATGAATTTAACTATCTATTAGTTATTTTAATAATAAATTCAATAACTTTTTTTTTTGTGTTTTAAAACAATTTTATAATATACTGAGTACGTATATACAGTATAGTATACGTATATTATATAATACAAATTTATAAGTAACATGATAATTTAATAGGTATAAGGTCAATAAAATCATATATGATAAATAATAAATACCTAATATAATAATAAAGGGACTTCTTATTGGTATTTTCTATTTCATATTAATTATAAAAATCACTTCATCAATGATGATGGTTCTTTAACTTAACTATGTCACCATATAATTATTTTAGTATTATATACGTGTATTATATTATATTAGTTGCCAGTTGGAAATTATTAAAACCATTAAGCTATAATATACTCTAATATACTATATAGGTATCTACTTATAGGTATATTCGCGACTAATAATTAATAAAATAAAAACAATCGCACTTTACCTACGTTTGAATGTTATTTCTCTAAAACTCTTTTTAGAAAAATATTTATAATTAGTATGTATATAACATGTAACTTTACAAATAATAAAACAATTTTCAAAAATTAATGAAAAATAATTTAAATAATATAATGACACTTATATAGTGACACTTATATAGTATTTTTATCATAATAAACATTTGTCCATATATACTCGTAATATTTAAAAATCGATAATATTACATTTAAACATTTTAATTTTAAGTTCAGCGTAAAAATGAATAATAATTTAGTTATCAATTATGCTTTTTTTAGTATTTATATTTAAATTACCATGATTTTTCACTAGTCAATATAAGTTTCTAATTAACTTTTTGATGACGAACTGAATGGTATAATAATGATCTAAATATATAAACCTCGAATGAAACTCTCTTATCAAAAAATCACCAGATATCAGCCTCTTAGGATTTAAATATGAATAGAACACAGTGATCGACGCGTCTTAGTGTTGTGATGAAAGTGAAGAATGTATTGGTTTTAAAGTAATGTGTGTGTGTTTTTTTTTTTTTTTATGTCTGAAGACACTTCTATGAGTACATTAGATGTTAAATATTGTTAACCGTAAAATTAGGGTATGTTTTCGGTTACATTAAGTTAATATATTTTTTTTAATTTCCCGGTAATTTTCTTAAAAATCAAAAAAACGATTAAATAATTGCAAAAAGACGGTGAAATTTATGGTAGTAAGTATAATTTTGACAATCTCGATTTTGTAATTGTATTTTATGATAATTTAACTAAACAATCATAAATAAAATCAACATAAATCGTATTAAATTTAATATTCTATATAATATTTTTTTAAATATTATTTTATATACATATTAAATAAATAATGGTTATGGTTTAATATTTTATAATCTTTGATGATATTACTTCTTGAATCAAACCTGAAACCAGTAGTATTTTATATTATGTGTTATTTCTTATTTCACAAAAAGGTACATATTTTTTTCTCGATTATTTCTAAAATATTTTTAATAGAATCAAATATTAATTATTTAGTTATATATTATAAATTATAATTTATAGATGAAGATAATATAAAATATACAGTCAGAAAAATAAGTTATTCGTAGAGCCACATCGCAATTGTTAACTAATTACGTTACCTAATAAAAGTAACATAATTTTAAACATTTCCACCATACTATCGCATCTATATCAATTATGAAATCAATGTTATACGATATAATATAATAATTTTTAGTAATTATTTATTACCGAAAGATAATCATTTTAAACGGCAACTGGCGAGGTGACCCCTAATGACACGCAGTCACGGAAATGCGAAAACTAAAATATAATATTAAAATATTTAGTTTTCGTGAAAAAATTTATTTCGCTAATGGATAAAAGTATAAAACGTCATATTTCAGTAACCCGGATAAATATAATTTTAATCGCCATATTATAATATATATCCCTAAACCATGGGCCATCTGTCTATAATAAAATCAACGGTTGACATATCTTTTCACACAATTGTTTACTAGATGGCGCTATAGATTCAGATGAACTTCATATTATTTACATTACTATGAAGAAAGCTCAACTTTCGGAATATCTCAATAATAATACTCGTAATAATGGTATTGCGATAAATTTACTAGGATTAGTGTATTACATAAAATAATATATTATATTAATAAAAAAAAACTAATCATATATATTCTATATTATAATATTATTGTCATTGATTTTAAACACGTTTACTCACATAATACATACCTAATACTTTACTTATATATGGTAAAAATGTTTTTCTTTCCGGTCATCTATTTGATAATTTCTCTCTATTTACTATTAATTATTATTTAAAATTTTTAATATAAATAATTTTTTCGGTACATTTTGTCAAACATTATAGTACAATAAATTATAGTGCCTACAAGTTTGTGACAAATTGTCAGCAATGCATAAAAATATTGCTGTAATATACTCTTGACGAGTTAATTTTCAGATTAATTTATAAATTTTCGTCTCATTAAGCTTTGATGTCAACCATCAACGTAGTGATAGTAAATGACGTTTTTTTTTCTACTTTATATTATATAATATATTAATATGTAACGAAATTGCTATATAAATGATAATATAATATTTTTAAAATATAATTATAGATAAATAATAATTATTATGAGTTAATCATAATTATTGGAACTTTTATACTTTATATAGGTATACCGCAATACACAAAATACGAGTAAACAACTCATTCAATGTGATGATATTTCATATGTTTAAAATCGAAAAAATTTATGCAACATTATTTGTACACGTATATTATTAACATTTTCAACTGTCAGCAATTTTTTTACAAATTATTTTATTTATTATTTATTATTTTTTATTTAAACTTAACCGTAATATACACAACAAAAACATGATATATTATATTGTATAATACATTTTATATATATATTTAAATTAATTGCTAAAATGTCGAATTTTGTTATCAGGTTGGGACAGAATATTTATTACAACCCCGAGATTGTTCAATGGCAATCCGGCCACTTTGGCGTGGATACCGAGGAATCGGGCGGGCGCGACGTTCGATACGCATAAATCACCATTGTTGCAGGTAAACACGTGATTTTTTTTTTATTCAATAAAAAACGGTTTTGGTATTCTTTTTCTATTATTACATTTTATTTTTTACATTTATTCCTATAGAACGTTTAATATCATTAAATTTTGCATTCCTTTATTTTAGATATAGTCCGATAATATCCATATACGTAGTATTTTATTATTATTATTTTTATGCAGTTATGTCATTTTTTTAATTTACGTATCGTGCGTATAAGTATAAAAAAAATTGCATGTTTAATCTTTAAATGGTTTGAAATATAATTAACACGTAAAAAATAAATAATTTTGACAGAATCGCATCGTTCCAAATGTCATGTGAAATTAAATTGTTGCATGTATATTTGTCATAATCATAATACGGGATGATTTCGAATGATATAATACCTAACTTTTATACGCAGGCTTATCCCAATTGGGAATGGCACAGCGAAGCGTCCAGTGGCGATTTGGCGTCATCACCAAGACCCAACTGTTCAAATCTAGTGTCCGTTTTCAGGGTTAGAGCAGATAGGTGTAACAGGTTATGGGTTCTAGACAGCGGTGTCCTGGATAGTATAGAAACATTTACCACGGTTTGTCCACCAAAATTATTGGTGTTCGATATGCGAACGGATCAAATGGTAAGTTTTATTTTCTGTGCTATTATATAATATTTATAAGTATACCAAATAACAATAAACGAGTAGATATCAAATTATTATTTTTATAATATAATATAAATATGTCTATTATAAACAAATTTATATAATGCAATTATTTATGATATGTAAAATAATTTACTGTCAGATTATTTTCTAAATATATCATTTTCTGTGTGCAAATAAACACTCATAAAGGAATAAAATTGGACAAGAAATATTCAACTTGCCTGATATACTAGGTTAGGAAATAAATATTAAACTAAAATATTTAAATTGTAAGAGATATAATGAAATTTATATTTTGTTTATAAAAAGTTTTTGAAAATATTTATATGAAATATTTTATTTACCCCGTAATTCTATGAGGTGGGTAAAACGTGAATGGACTGAATTTCTTGTGTACCTATATTTATTATGATTTATATGCGTTACATGAGGTCACTAAAAATAAAGAAACAAGTGTAAGGGTGAACGGCTATCATTTTTTTTCTTGAATATTATATAAGTTCAAATTTATACCGATATACTCGTAATATTGTTGTAAAATTTGCCATTATTTTCATCTTACAAAACCAAACAAATTTTATTGAATTATATTTAAATTTAATAGTTATGTAGGTACATATCTTAATCTTATACAGTTTATAGGCGAATATTTATTATTTAATTTCGTTTGTCTATTGAATTCCATAAACAAATGTAAACGCGATATTGTGTTTTTCAGTTGAGAAGCGTAACTTTACCACCGGAAATCTTGAGGCCCAATTCACTTCTTACCAATCTGGTGATTGACGATCAGACCGACGTATCTCTTCTACAAGACGGTTTCCTCGGAGACTGCGACAACGTATTTGTGTACATGACCGACAGTACTAACCCTGGAATTTTAGTGTACGATGCTCGTCGAGATACGGCATGGAGACTTTCACATCCCTATATGTTCCCGGATCCAGATTTCGGAATTATAACAGTAAGTGGAGTCTACGGGTTTTAATTATAATATATTGAGTTAGTATTTATACCATAATAACTACACATTATTGCATGAGCAAAATACATTTTTGTAGTTCATCAATTACAGTACGCTCTTGTTATTTTATTTTGTTAATACTTTATCCTATAATGATAATATACGTAAATATACATTCTAACATATTATAGATGAGATGACACTAAGCTTCTTATCAAAATTTGTTTACGAGGTTATAGCTTATAGGTTCATCTTCATTCCGTTATATTACATTTTTTCTTAAGTATTATAAATTTCAAGTGTGTCACTAGAATTCCCGAATTGTTTCATGCCAAAGTTACGTAAAGTTTACACTCTAATCAAATGTTTTTTCCATACTTCTTCTAACTTGGAATTAGTTATACATATAACATATAAGTACTATACTACTATATATAACTACTGTAAATGATTCATTATATTATATTTCTTTAACCTTAACCTTAACCTAACCCTATTTCTTTCTTACAATTATCAATTGTGTAAATTTTGTAAACAATTTTATATCACTTAAATGTTTGACGATACAAAAATTATTTTTTCAAATGGTATCAATTTTGTATAATATTAATCAGTGGTCAATGATAAAATATAATAAATAATTTTTGTAGCTTTGAGCTGATATGTAATAATTTATTAATAAATCTATAAATGAATATAAATAATATTATAAATCAATATTATCTATAATTCTAATATTACAGGTGGCCGGCGAGTCGTTTACATTGATGGATGGCGTCATCGGATTGGCCCTCTCACCAATCGGCTCGGTTGGACGTCGATTATATTTCCAGCCGTTCGCTTCCGACCGTTTGTTCTCCGTGCCTACTTCTGCACTTAAGTCTGGCCCCAACCTAGGTGACGATGCAGACCTTCCCGTGTCCTTGGTTGGTCACAAATCATCACAAGCGGCTCCGCTGGCTATCGACCCTAAAGATGGCGCTCTCATATTTAGTCCTGTGTCCGAGACCGCGCTAGCCACCTGGGTTCCAGGATCCGTAGAACACGGGTAAATGATTTTACTGTCATTTATAATTTATGATAGAACTTAAAACTTGTAGGAAAATACTATAAATTATTTATGTTATAGAGTATAGACATAGGTAACAATAATTTTAATAGTTATGTAACTTTATAGTAACAATTCTATGATTTTTAAGTATCGGAAATATTTACGTGGTTTTGGATTTTTAAGATTTTGTCTTTTTTACATTGCCCCAAAAGCTGAAGGCTGTAAGTCCATAGTGGTTTTACTAATTTTTTTATATAAGCAGTTTAGATCTAATGGAGGTGTATTTATTATTAAATAGCAGGGGTTTAAGCAGGCGGAGAAGATGATTCAAAGCTAATTTTTTAGTTTTGATATGATGAGCCCATGTTAATCTTTGATCTAGAGTAAGGCCGAGGTATTTGATTTTTAGAGAATAGGTAATTTGAATGCCGCAAAGAACAACACCAGGACAAGGAGTTTGTCTGAGGGTAAAGGTTGTGTGAACGGATTTATTCTGGTTAACTTTAAATCGCCATTTTTCGTTATAATTTTTTTTTATAGTTATTTAAAGTTGAAATTTCAGTAAAATTAATATTTAAAGTACTTATATGGATTCTTACTATTATATTTCAATATTTTACAATAATGATAAATAAATTGGACAAAATTATTTTATAAATTTTGAAAAAATTTTTGGAGCTTAAAAACATTTTACTTTATCTCAGTTCCAATTAATTGTGAATTTCAATTTTTTTTTATAGCTGTTAAAAGTATAACAAAGCAAGGCCGCTAGGGAAGGAATACTGGTGTGGAAAAAATACAGGTGTTAAGAGGATAGTGTTGAATTTCGATTACAATTTGAATACAATGATAAATCATTATATTCGAAAAACGATTCTGAGCAAAGTATTGTCAGATTTGGGTATTTAGGTGACTCATTTAGGAGTTTTATGATAAATTATTTATATTGAATGTAGGGACTGATAAATGTAAAAATTTTAATCGGTACATACCTGTATATTATCTGATGAACTTGGCTCAAAATCGTTTTCACGAATGTAATGATTTATCATTGCATTCAAATTGTAATCAAAATTCAACACTATCCACTTTACACTTGTTTCCCTTTCACACCAGTATCTCTTCTTTAATATTGTATTTATCGTAAATGTAGACACATATAAATATAATTTTATTATAATATATTGAAATAAGTTTGAAATTAAAATGATTTTAAACATTACTTTTCAAAAAATATATTTATAAGACTTTAATTACTTATAAATTTTAATTAATAGAAACTGAAAACAAATTTAGGCAATATATAACAAAATACTATTTTTAGTACTATAATTTAATGATTTTTTTATAGTATGAGTATTTCAATTAATAACAATAATAAATAATTACATATCATAAAATATTTTTTTTATTTTTAGTGTATTGGCGTACAGCCCGGAGGAACTGCAATTCGTGTTGGACATTAGATCGGCAGATCGTGATCAAGGTGCCATTTGGGTGGTATCAACAAGATTGCAAAGATACTTCCGGAAAACATTAGATAAGAGAGAAGTAAACATCAGAATTATGAGGATACTTAGGGTACCAGATTTTTTTTCATACCCTTTTAACAACAATAACTCACTGTTGTTGTTCAAATGATCACAATGGTAAAAAGTAAAAACGATGATAATTTATTGCATAGACCATTTTTGTACCTAAGACACTGTAATTTTATAACTAAGACAATGTAATATAATGATGCCATTTTAGTTAAAGGTAGGTACGCTTTGTTTGCCATTATCAACAGAGCGATACTAATATAATATAATGTTGTGTAAATAATTTTATTTATAATAATTCAAAATGTTTTTATCAAATTGTCAAACAGTA
This sequence comes from Tetraneura akinire, assembly GCA_021307375.1. Taxonomy (NCBI): domain Eukaryota; kingdom Metazoa; phylum Arthropoda; class Insecta; order Hemiptera; family Aphididae; genus Tetraneura; species Tetraneura akinire. The sequence goes on along the minus strand of JAIUCT010000017.1, from coordinate 7,520,495 downwards.
AATATTTTCGCATATTAATATGGCATTGTAAATGCGATTCAGCCAGTCAAATATTACTATATTTAGTCGTCTTCTTATCATTATTTATTTGTTCTATGCCATTAAGTCAAAAGAAAGTAATCAATTATTTTCTATTTTTTTTTTCATTATATATGAATCCTAGTTAAATGTTAACGTATTAAAAAATATCATTCTTGCAATATATATATGTTTATATCCATAATATTCTTGAAAACACGTGACGATGCATGTAGTTGCTAATATTAGACATTTAAAAAAACATCAAAATAAGATCAGAATAATTTATATAATTACGTAACATTTCTTTATTATATTAAAATGTTGTTACAATGCAATTAATGTACTATACCTAATATAAATATTTTGTATACATAAATGTGTTGTATTATTAATCAAAACTGTAATAGTGTAATGTACGTATATAATTTTAAGGACCATATTTATGTGAATTATGTTAATCTAAGAAAGTAATATTTACCATATTTTTATTATAAATGTAAACTAAAAATATTATGTGAATTTTATTTTACTTTTTAATGTGTGATTTTAAAATCATAAAAATATTTGTTTCGCCCCCGGGGGTCCTCTCACGGTTGCCCCCAATGACTCGCATCAATGAAAAACTCCGTCTACCGCGGATATGGAAATTTATATGTGGAAGTATAAATGTATAACAATGTAATTTATTGATATGCAGCAAATGGCAGGCACACAAGTATAATTATTATTCTTACTAATAATAATTTTATAAATAATAATAATATTTTATAACATAATCGCGCAGGCGCCTACTTACACAAAGGTTATGATGACAAAAAAAAAAACATAAATATAATAATTAATGATACAAATAAATAAATAATAAAATAATAATAATTTGGGTATCACGTGTAGATGGTCTCCGCTGCCAGGGCCAGCCTTCTTCCTTGACGTGGTATAGGGAATCTCACGAAGTCACGAATATCGCCGCCGTAGGCCACACGTGCGTATATATTATGATCATACGCCGACAAACACACGCGTATTTTAACTAAATGACGCCGAAGCATACGCGAATATATATAAATAATAAAAGGGCCGAAGGCACAATATTCCATGATATTGACTTATTATAATACTAATATATAACAATGCCTATATATGACCTAAACTAAACCATATACTATGTATTCAAACATTATTTAAATATTATTTCTAATAACAATTTAAATATTTATATTGATATATAAATATGTATTTAATAATATTATGTGTATGAAGTGGTATATTATGTAGGTATTAAAATCAAACTTTTGCGAGAAATTCGTAATTTATGTTCAAAATTTACTTGTTAATTTTTGGATACAATCAATTTCGACTGAAATAAAATTTCCAAGTCACGCTTCTTATAACATTAACCAATGTTCAACCAAGTTTTGGAATTTTAAACTTTCAAGAAGTTTTTAAAGGATTTTACGTACAAGTATGCGAATTCTATAAATATGTTATATTATTGGAATTTGAAATTTTTCCTATCGGTAAATTTTTTATTTAGTTAAATTTAGTTAATTTTTGTTATCGTATAGTCATATAAATTTTTAATTTTAATAATATTATGAATATAAATTTAAAGTTCATGTCATGTTTTTGTTTTGTTATTTTATTTTTTTGTAGGAGTTATATTCATTATAAATATTTACTTTACTAAATTTATATAAAGAACATTTCTATGTAAAAAATAAGATAAACATTTTAACGTATTTTTCCACAAAGATATTTTAACTATATTTAAAACTTAACAAACTTTTACATCTGTCCCGGGTGAACATTCATTAAGAAAATTTACTAGTCGGTATCATAATCAACTGAAGTGTGTAAAGTGTTGCAAGTGATATCGATTACGGAGAATTGAGTTGAACTTTTAATAAAGAGTGTTGTGTAGCCGTGTGGGTAATATTGTAAAAGAACAAGCACTTGTGTCAGCGTGAGAAAAGTAAATGAACATTAATATGAGTGTACTGTGTACAACTGTATATTGAGTTGTTATGACGTATGGAACATTTTCACACAGTCAAGTACTTGTTAACCAATTCGACTTTCCTGAATTGACAATGAACGTTGCTGTCTTGACGGTGGAAAATAATATGATTGCTCTCTGTAGTTTTTACCCATATTTATATTATTTTAACGACGTCATCGCGCTCTCTGATTGGATGAAATGGTTTAAATTTTTTAAATTTTTTTCTTAAAAAATATGAAAACGGTGTAAATTATATTAATTTTTTAATTTTATACGATAACGAGAAAAGGAAAATTTGTGTCCCGTTTGATGTTTGTCATTACAACGGAACCCAAAATTACGAAAAAGTAATGTACTCGTATTATTCCATCATAAAGTAACTAACTTCGATTAAAAAATTAAACACAAGTTTAGATTTAGAAAATCTCGCGAAGGACAATATAATAATAAATTATAATATTGTATTATATTAAATATTTTCGTCGGTGAAATTGAAGTGAAAAAATATATTATACTCGTATATAGAGTGTGAAAAAATCGTTAAACCGTTTCGGTTACAAGAATTGATTTCTTTTTTCGGTTGCGATAAAACGCAATCGCTACATAGTGGCTGCCGGCTAGTATGAACGGGGTGTGTCGTAAAGCGGATTATACAGGGGGTTAAAACGGATTTATTTGAAAAATTACACGTACCGACCAAGCGATAAAAATCTCGACTCGCGTGTCATTCTCGAATTTTAATGATGAAATAATAAAAATATGTGCTTTCGACGAAACTGGATGGTTTTTTTTATATTTTTTTATAATTACAATATATTGTATTTCCGATTTAAAATAATAATTATTCATTACGCGTTAGAAACGGAGATATTATTGTCGTGGGTGTGTGGATTTTATACTTACAATTATTTTGTTATTTCTAAGGTTAAAAAAATATACAATAGGTTATAGGTATGTAGGTATGTATGATATTTAATACGAATAGGTAGTCTAAATTTGTCCAAAGTGATGATCAAATAATAATATTGCAATCAACAAAATTTGCCCCTCCCCCCCCAAAAAAGTATTATTGGTATGTTCAGAGTTAGTATTTATTATAGATGAAGTTTGCGAAAAATTCCAGAAGAGTATATTTCAATATCGAAAAGTTTCATTTCAAAAGTAGTCAACATCGAAACATTTTAACTTGTCTTGTGTTCTTATATTATAAGTATATATGATACGTAAACATCAGGATAAAGGGTAGGGTCATAGATAAGTATAGGGTATTATAATAAATAATAATATAACAGTACGTGCGGATGCGGATGTATGCAAGTGGACGCCGTACCCCGTACGCACACATCCTCCGCGGTATTATGGTGTGGAGTTGCGGAGTGACGTGCGTCACAACGACAATATTATTATTATTATTATTATTATTATTGTGTATAATATTATCATACACTTTTATCAAACGGTGGTGCCGGTGGTGCTGCCGATTAGTTTAGATTGTGCAGACGGTATCGAGTATACGCTTTAAAACGACGCCGTGGCCGCCCGCGGCCTTGCCCTAGGCCAAAAAATCTATAGTTGTCCCAACCGCGCGTGGTGGAGGACGATCAGCGTGGCCGCTTGGGGCGCTAGACGCGGCCCGACCCCGGTCCACGGGCGGCGGCGGCATTTTTAGCATCCAGCGGTTCTAGAAACCGCACGGCCGTCGCCGCTTCGCTTGCGCCGTCAAGTCGCGAATAGTTTTCAATCTCGTACATTCGCTCACTTGCGCGCCCACCAATTCACACACGCATACACACGCCTACACGTATACGTAAAATACACGGCACGTTATCGCACAACTAAAATTGATTTTTCGTTTCCGATAAATTTTTTATCTATTTTTTTTTTTAAATTATTATTGTTAAATATTTTTATTTTTCACTTTATGACGCGTTATAAATTGTACAAAATTATTTTTTTCCGCTCTCGGGATTTTTTCCTTGTTTCCGTTTTTCGTTGACCGACCCGTCATGAAGAGGAACTGTCGCCGGACCGTGTCGTCGGACCATACCTGAGGACAAGACGTTAACGACTCGCTGATTTCGCGGCGCTATATACACACACCGTACGTTAACGTAATAATATTATTAATTTTTATTATTTTTACTACTTAACAGTAGACATTTTGCCGAAATTTCACCCTTGCGTGAGTACGCGCAAAACACACGACACCAGAACGTGCAGTCGCTGCTCGTACGAAACGATGGAATGTATTATTATGCGGTTAAATCTTATAATATGTAAATATATCCTGAGCGATCGAGGCAGTAATACATAGACGTTTCGATCGCATAGGCGTTATCATTATTATTGTTATACCGACCGTTCGAAACCCCTGTATACCGCGGTATGTGTAACGCGAATAATCGCACCGGAGTATAATACACCGCGGTATACGCGATGGGCACGCGTGTATACCGCGGTAAAAACAACGTCCATATAACATTTACATCCCGCGCGATAGTCTTGCGCAGTCATCCGCACTGTGTGACTTCGCTGCACCGTATTTTATCCCTGTTATGAGCAGGTATATAATAATATATAATATGCGCGCCCACGCGAAAATCAATATCTGATGACCTTTCTCGATACGTGTATTATAAAATATAAATTTTATTGTGTTTATGCTCGTATAAAACGTATTATGTTATTTACCCATATGTATGTATATTATTATAAAATATAATAGGTGCATTGTTTTGGTTATGCGTATATACGGTGGTCAAGAACCGCGTATTTATAATACGTTCGTAAATAGATTGGTGACTTTAAAACTCTGTAACCGTGTTCGGGGTATAAACAAGAACACAGCATACTACACGCAACCGCGGTATCTTCGCGGTATAGGTATTATATTATTATTATACGTTCCGTCATCAACAGGTCGGTCGATCCGTTGTCGACCGGCATTATTATAATGCCATTGTCATTCGTCATCATCATTATCAATAATGCACTGTTATTTTTATATTATTCTACTATAACCGAAGATATTATAGTTTCTATGTATATTATACCATATATTCTTCGTTCATGAGATATTTCAACTTTTAACTCGTATATACTACTAATAATTTTAAATATAAATACAATATGATATGATATTTTAAAATAATATATTTACATAAAACATAACATAAACGTAGGTAAAATACTCAAATTAATAATAATTGAAACGAAAGTAAATAATAATTTGTAGGTATTGAACAAGGTTTTTCCTCTAACATCGCATTGAATCGTGCAAATAATCAGCTAAGTAGTTACCTCATTTTATAGCATTGTCTATACAGTGTACGTACAAAGCTGGTACATAAAAATATAGAACGCTTACAATAATTTGTATTAGCATAAACTTATAAGTTATACATAATATAATATAATTAATCAAAATAAATTTTATATTTTTATTTTATCCATCGTAGGATTTCTTATCTATACCCTTAATTTTAGATGGTGCAATTGCACCACCACAAATAGGTACCTATACTAATTTATAATAAATTAATAATATTATTATTATTGTTTAAAAATTAACGTATTTATTGATTCTCTCATTGTATTCGATAAAATTAATCAGTTCGATGCATCGATAATATTCTATTCTATTCATTATACAAAATATTGTGTTCACGTGATTATATATTTTAATAACTGATATTAAATTGAACTTCAACTTAAAACTAGATGTACATGCACATTATTACTATCATTTTGTTTAACCCTTGACTTGATTTAATTTATATAATATGTATACCATAACAAAAAAAAAAACTTAATAACATTCTGATTGTATAATAACATAATAATATAATTAAGTATATAAACATATTATTACCATTGCACGTACGGTTAGAAATATTATTATTATTATTGTATATTTATTGCCAAATATTAGACATAAATAAAATATATTTTGATTTTTTTTTTTTTAAACATATACTATCAGTAATTAGCTAGGTATATATTATATGTAGGCGTGTTTAAAAATCAGTAAAATATAGTAATCCAGACATTAAAATAACGATTTATTTTTATATCCATGATTAATATTATAAATTATCTTATTTTAATAAATCGTAATCGTATATACGCGATTTTTTAATATATTTTATGAGAGGAATATAATGCGTTTATACTTTTAGAAAATAATATATTTAATTATAATTGTTTTATATTAATATAACGTTATAATATTATGCTATATGCACTCCTTTAATGATCGGTGGTATACTTATAAGTTATAACTATATATATTGTGTGTGCACGAATTTGTACTTTTCTCGATCGATTTTATACGTCTATATTAATTAAAGTATATTATTTTTATTACCTATTATCATCGAACTTAAATTTGAATAATTGAACATTAATATCTTCACTTGCGTATAGTAGTGTAATAATTATTAAACACGAAAATTAGATAAAATATAGTTAGTAAACTAATTAATATCGAATTGAACTATAATAATATATTTGTACCTACTTATATTACTGATATATAGATAAGTATATATTTTATTATTATATTATTGTTCTGTTATAGTGTTACAATAATGCGGCAAACTGAATCAATGTCATTAGTCATTAGTATTATTGTTTTGATATTATGTTATATATTATACTCAAGTAGGTATATATATATATTACATAAAACGTTTTTCTAATTAGACACTCTGAGGACAAACAGTCTGTCGGACAGTTAAGCCGACTAAGTTGACATAATAACACATAAAAGAAATGCACTTTACCTTCATGTTAAAATATAAGAAAAACAATTTTATATAAGTCGATTTAATGATACGCTTACAGAATAGGATATGTCATATTGTGTGCACGGCGTGTATACAGTAGTAATGTATACGTATATAAATGGTTTTAATTCGGTATTTAAAATAAATTCATAATAATATAATATATTATTATATAATATTATCAATAGGACGAATTCCAAATAAATATTTTCATTATTTAGATTTTTCTATAAGATCCAATAAGCGGTTACGTTTGAAAAGATTATAAGTGATGCTATACTACCTATATTCCAATGTAAAAACATGTTCATGAAAAACAGTAAAAAGTGTACTTTAAAGTAATTTTAGAGATAAAATACTAATTATAAAAACGATAGTGGACAACATTTCCGAGGGTACCACATATGCGTTTTTCGAAAAATTTTTTTAAAAAATTGATAAAATAATGCATTATTTTAACAATTTTTAAGTATCTGTAACTATTTGTTAGATAAATTTTTCGAAAAACGCATATGAGGTTTCCTCGGAAATGTTGTCCTCTTTATTTTTTATAATAATTAATAACTAATAAGTATTTTATCTCTAAAATTACTTTAACGTATACTTTTTACTGTTTTTCATGAACATGTTTTTACATTTGAAATATTTGAATATAGGTGGTATATCATCCTCTTAAGGAAATTATGATTTAAAAATCGGGAATAAACGTTTATTATATATTAATATATGCATATTATATAAAATTCACTATACTATTCATTTAAAATAAAATAATATAACATTAATCTAATTTAATGCGTGAAAATTATTATTATTGTTGTTATAATTGAAGGTTGCCTACTCCCAAGAGACATAATATTAAACAATTGAAATCATTCAATTAAACGTCCCTAACATTCAATTAATTCAAGCCATGTGATTTAAGAATATAACTAACTATAATATTATATTTGTATACAGGTAAATAAATAATAAATAATTTGTATTTATTTTATATTACAGTTATTCGTTCGATAAGTGTATAACATTTTGATTAAAAAAAAAATAGTAGGAAGTACGATGAATTTTACGTAATGCGTATTTTTAAGCTTAAAATAGATTACTAATGATCATAATTATACGATTATTATAATAATCACGCCTTCATAAAACTAATTATATTATATACCTATACACGCGTCATTGTTTGTCTTTAAAAAATATATTATCAAACGTAATAACTATATTAAATTCTAGAAACCACGCGTATTTATCTATCAATCTATCATTCTATTATAGTGAATGTTTGATGTGCGACACACTCATACTAAACAACCAAATAATATGAAATTAATTAATTAATGATAACAGACATAAACATTTGAAAAATTAATTACATGCATATATAATATAATACGATTGGCGTTCGTATAGTTTGATTAGACAAAATAAATAATAATAATAATATATATTATATAATAATATACGAGTATAAATTAAGTTATAATTAATCTATTTTATTTTAATGCTTTAATATATTTTATACCGTGGTTAACAATTTGAAGTCCGAGGACTAGTTACTCGGAAAAGTAAAATGGAAAGAGACGACGTAAAGAAAAAATCTACAAAAATAGATTTACTTAAATCCGGTCACATAATTATGAAACTGGACGAAGACGATACATATAATTATATATTATATAATATTACACATATATAATATTGGTTCATATACCGAAAAATGGTCGGGAATAGTGAATAGACGCAAAACGAAAATTAAAAAAAAAAAAATGCAAAAGGAAAAGGAAAAGGAAAAGAGAAAAATATTCGCTCAAAACAATTATAGGCACCGTCAGGATGTTGGTCGATTTCAAGTGTACGTAATAATGGGACACCCACAAGTGCCATTGGACAACGACCTGTTCGTCGCGGCGGTTATTAGACAAGATGTCGGTAAAACGACGACGGGTTGTATGATCGTGTAAGCACCCATTGAACCGGTTGTGTTTTGCACGTAGTCGGCAAAATTATTCTTCAACACGAACACGAAACCGCCGTAGCCGGGGACTACATGCACCGGGGCCCGGCAGTCCCGGCCCTTGGACACCAGCACAAAGTTGGACAGTTGGAACAGGCTGTTAGCGTCCCACAGCCATATTTCGTTCTCGGTGGGCCGCCGGAAGTACAGTCGACTGCCGGTGTCAGAACCGAGCACTGTGATCCGATACGGTTTGCGACCTATCTCGACGATTGCCGGCCGGCTAGACGTGGCCATGCACTGGTCCAAATGCTCCAGGTCCAACGTAAATACCCGGCAACCAGACAAAAACGTAACGTACAGAGCTGAACGGCCACCGGACGTCCGCAATACCGTTATGAACATTACGTCCCGTGGAACGTCGTGCGATATTCGTTCCGGAAATTCGACCGACCACTGGACTCCCGTATCCGTGTTTATCACCAATACCGAGCTACGGCTTGCATCCGACACGAACGCGTAATAACCGCCGTCTGCGACCCGCGAACGGAACATGACGATGTATTGCAGACACGAGTTAACCGGAGTGCGATTATTCGTATCCGTATCGATGTCTAACGTTTTGTACGGCTGAGAAGGTATACAATAAAATATCATATGCTAGTATAAGTTTAAACGTCGCAGACGATTGAAGGTGTACGTACAATAATAAAATGGTATTCTAATAATCTATGTAATCTCCGGCGAAATTTACCTGATTTTGGTAGTCGTCGTCGTCGTCGTCGTCGACTTCGAGACGAACGATCTTGGCCGCAGCTATGCGTTTCGGATTATTCGTCATCGTGTTCACCACGCCTACGTCCAACAGCCATAAAACGTCTTTGGTGTCATCCAGGCATATGTCGATCACGTTGATGAGCGGCGGTTGCGTAAATTTCGTGGTGACTGCCTCCGTAGATTTTGTGGTGGTCGCCTCCGTAGATTTCGTGGTGGCCGCCTCCATGGTAGTTCGGTGAGATTTGGGTGCGGTCGGTAGCGGCAATATCTCCGGTTCGACGACGGCTCGATTGGCGGTCGTGACCCGAAACGTGCCCAACGTGAACGGCACGCCGGGACGGAACCGCGGCGAAACCAAGAACATGCGGCCGTCCTTGGTAATTTGCAGCCGGCTGTGGATGACCGCACGCGCTTCGTACGGATCCGGCCACGTTAGGCTCGTGCCCAGCACGTGGTGATCATAACGTTTACTGGTGCAGGACGCGGGTCGGACGACGATAGCGGTCATCGCGACGGCGTACAGCACCGTTTGCATTTCGTCCGTGGTCAAAAGCGAACGTAAACGGCTGACGACTTTCTGAAAACACGGTGATGACGATATATTATTATGTTGCTGACCTTGAAGTGTGGCATGTCGAGACAGAGATACGGGGAAATGAAATATTTTTGGATTGCATCACAGTCTTTAAAATGCAATACGGTCGTAAAGTAAACTCTCGCGTATAAAATATACCGTCATAATAATAATAATAATAATAATAATAATAATAATAATAATAATAAT
>JAIUCT010000017.1:7476204-7502690 GCA_021307375.1 Tetraneura akinire | reverse complement strand
TTATTATTATTATTATTATTATTATTGTTATTATTATCGCTTACTCGTACAGTCGTACATATTATATTAATCATCGTGATATTTTATTAGATTTCATATTATATAATACGCAGTCAATGTTTTTTAATCTAATTCTATCATACGCTCGCGTTTGGTTCCAATGAATCGATTCATCGTATTTTCTAATAATTTAACAATTATTCTCATAATTACATTTATGTTTAGACCATCGTTCGTATATAATAATAATAATAATATTAATGTAATATTAACATAATATGTTGTTTATACGCAACCTACATATTTTGATTATACTTTTATTAAAATCATCTCATCCCCTCATAAAATGCTAAACCTAACCTATAACCATATAATACTTTGTATCAGGCCGTTTCTTTGGAGGGTATTAGGAATTTAAACCCTTCCGGAAACTTGTATTACTACTTAAATTATAAAATATTTAAGACAAAATCGGTATTATTAAAATATATGGGAACACTTTGTATTAATTAATATGGTGAATGATGTGATGTAAGAATATTGGTAATTGTAAAACAGTCGGGGATCCCAGGGGCGGTAATGGCGGACGCCTGATGGTTGGCCTAAACTAAATTACATATTATTTTTGTATTATTTTATTACGTATATTATTAATAATTATTTTACTATTATACGAGTAGGTATATGAGTTGCGAAATCTTATTTTATTTTTCTATCATTTTATAATAATTAATATTTCATATTAATATATTATTTGTATTACATGCAAAATGTAAAAGCTGATAGTGACGACGATGCCGGTAATTATTAATTGCGAATTTTTTGAATTTTGTGATAAATCACGATAACGTAATAGATATTTTTGCTCGATCTAATAGGAGACTGAATTTCGTTATTTAACTATACATTTTGAATTTTTTAATTTATAGCAAAAATAAACATTAAATTTGTAATAAAAATTATGTTCAAATATTTGTCAATTATAAACAAAATTATGTTTTAAATCCAATTATATTATATTATAATAACTTTAAATTAAACATTATTATTTCATAAATTTTATATTATATAAGTATTGTAATTTTTTTTATTCCGCCCCTCCCGTTAATGCACGTTCGATCCGTGCCTGCTGTAAAATATTAGTTTAATTTTTAATTACGATATATTTATTTATTTAATTATCATATATACCATAAAAATTAAGGATATATTTTAATTTTTAAATCTCCCGAAATTGTTTCTAGGTATGGTCTTGCTTTATATAATATATCATAATATTATATTATATAGATAGATAGATACAGGTATATATTTTGGTACAATATTATGGTGAAATGAATATACAATTATTAAATATCAGGAATGTATTGTCACCATGTTGGTTTGTTTACATGTTCGTCAAACGACTATTATTAGTGTCCTGACTAGTATCATATTATACTCAAATCTATGACTTCAATGTAATTAATGTAAATATTATAATAATATATTAAAAATAGTACGTTAAACGCGTTTAACTGAGTTTAGCCTAATAATAAAAATATATATTATATTTTTTTTTAATTTTATAGAAAAAAATACAATCTTTGTTTATTATCATTTTATTCGAAATACCACAGATGAATCTAAAACGGCAGTTAACTTTTCTTTGGCCAATTTTTACCCATCTGCGATTGGATATCATTTTGCAGGCGATTATTTTTATGACATTTAAACACGTGCTCTCCTAACTTCTTCTTTAGTGTACATAGAATATATAAACAGGAATAATTTACTCACAATTGTTGGTTGACACAGGTCCCGTTTGAGGTGCTCGAGTCTTTGAGTTCAAATAAGGCCCTTTTCAACTTGATCCTGGAGAACTATCCGAACCTGTTGTTGTGCCGAAGTAACAGCGTGAATCAGTTGACGAACGGCGCATCGGGCAAATATCCTGCCACAGACTCTCGAATGTCCGCCGGTCACCATCGACCCGACACGCCGCCGTTGGTTATGAAAATGAAACTGAAACAAGCGAAAAAGTCAAACTCGATGAGTTCGGGTGTCGTGACACCGCCGGAATCGCAAGCCGTTTCGTCGGCACACAACTACATCACGGATGATAACTACAACAGCCCCGAACGACAGCACAAACCACATCACCACTCGATATTGAAAAGGCAATGCAGCACCACGCAAAACAGCTATCTGAAGAGTCTGCCGTATCACAGGTCAGTCGGATAATATATATATACATATAGGTACCACGTATGCGGTATAAACCGGATGTTCGTGTAACGATATACCTTGTGCGGTATCTCATCAAAATTAATAACAAAGTTATAGTATAATGGTTTAATAACTTTTAACGTACCCTTACTTACGTAAATTAGTGCAGGTGAACGAGGAGATAATAACGATGGAGATATAGGGTTAGGTCAGGTTAGGTTTGATTAAATTGAACACTAATTGAACGGAGGATATAATGCAAAAACATTTCCCTCAGGACCGTCAATTTAAACTATAGGTGAAAATAAAAAGATAACTAATTGAATATGAGTTTAACCCCCTCAACCTACCATTATTATATATTTATCCGTTATAAATATTAAAATATGTAATATTCGATGCAATATTTTTTATTATATTCGTCACTGCCTATACATCAATATTATTATTTTCTTTAAAATAAAACAGTATAATATTGTCGTTTTATATTATCATATAAGAATATGACGTTTAAGTACTATATAATATATTCTTTTATAATTTATATAAGTGTTATATTTTTCATTTTTTATAGTATATTCATTCGTCTCGCTTGCGTAGCACATATAATGTCCCCCGAACTTTTTCGTCGTAGTAGTATACTTTAATGTATCATGTCGTCACACAGTTTCATATTTTATTTTACTTTTTTCTGTGTATCTGTAATTTATATGCGTATCTTATTCACTTGGAAACAAAATACATTAAATATTTAGATTTTCAATAATTCTGATTTCAAGAGATACGTGACAACAATATCGATTTGTCGAAAGTGACATGACGTAGATTCAAATGTACTTTTTTCGACAATATCCGACTTATCATCACGATTGAATACATTACAGCTTTTTTTCTTTCCTTCAAATATATTCATTTTGAAATGAATTTTAAATCAAACATTTGTTTTTACAACATCTTCAATGTTTAATAATATAACATAATATTATATAGATTTTAAATTGCGTAACATTTTTATTTGCACTATTATAGATGCATACCGATGGGGGAGGGGTTTTAAAGTCCCCCACAATAAAATAATTATTATCCATTAATATAATTTTAAAAAGCAAAGTAAAATAAAAATGGTAATCAAATATGCGTTTCTTAAATTTTATTATTTTAATAATTTATCCAAGTAATCAGAAACCTCCCATAAAACAATAAGTATGTAGTGCCTAAATAATTCTGCGTGCGTCATTGCAGTTCTATAAATTTCAGTTGTAGAAATATAATTACACTCCTAAACACATGATGAATTTAATTTAATTTAGTTAAATTAAATTAACTCGATTATAGATAAATATAAATTTAAATAATAAAAAAAAAACCTAAAATTTTTTACGCTTCATGCATAATAATTACCCACTTAATTATAACTACAGCTCTACAGCCCGGATTTTTATACACTTGTATATTAAGATTCTTAATTTAATTATTAATTAACGTAAGTTTTTAATTTGTATACTTCGGATATTGTTTATACATTGAGTACATATTTTGAAAAAATAAGTGCATATTTGCATATATACAGGTATTCTGTACATTTTTATTGCATATAATTCCGGGCCCTATAATTATATCAGTTCCATCTATATTGCATACACATACCTACTTTCTTTTTTTTCATAAATATAATAATTATTAATATTATCTTATTAAATTTATGCATATTTTATAATTATTAATGTACTCGTACATAAATATTTTATACGTATATAAATTAATAGAATAAATAATTTAATAAATATAATTCATAATAATTAATAAATTATAAAATACCTACATAATATATCTACATTTCATACATTTCATTTCAAAATGTTATAAATTTAAAATGAAATTTAAAATTTTTTTTTATTATTATTTGTAATATTATATAGTTATTTTATTACACTCGTAGTTAATATCATTATTATATTATTATTATTATTATTATTATTATTATTATTTCTTAATTTTGAATAAAATAATATTTTTATTTAATATTCATATAATTTAATATATTTATTTAATTATTCTAACACTTCAACGTGATATTTTTTGTAAATTACATAAGATATTCAATTTAAATATAAACGATAGAAAATAATTAAAGCTAAAGTATATAAATGTATTTATTATTTACTATTTACATAAATTATATACAAAATATATCATAATTAAATAATTAATTTAAATATTTAAAATGCTTAAAAATAAATATTTAATACTATCGGGTCAGTAGGTCATGCTTACTCATAAAAGACGCCTATTTTTTTTATTTATAAAGCAGTTTTCCTTCGACGTAAGTTTAAGTAAAATTTAAAATCGTGTGAAAAAAAAAATTTTGTAATCTAAAAAAAATATGCACCGTAAATTACAACAGAGAGGACATTATTATTGTATTATTTCTGAATGGACAATAAATCCATTATATACTCGTAAATTGTATATTATTAATTGATTTATATACTGCGTATTATTACGATATATTCGTATTAATAAATTAATTAAACACAAATCATTTAAACCGCGCTTAAAACACGATGTGGTTTTAGTCGCTCGCGAACGCGGTTTTTATCCGGAGCGGATTATTACTGTAATTGTTATTCAACACTCGAATTCAAATGTCTATATTGTATTCACGATGAAAAACCGAGCCGCACACGACTGCGGACGACCGCATAAAATCGCGCGTGTCCAATAATTTGTATGCGGACGGCCGCTAGATAATAAATAATGTAATTTCCAATAAAATAGACCCGTTCACACGAACACTATATTATTATTGCCGCTCTGGGTTTTACTGTGTTCGGTCGAATTTTTCCGTGACCGATCTGAATATCTCTAAAAAAATAACTGCCTGAAAATATCTTTATTCAAAAATATCTCCTATCAAAATATTTTAAGTCAAAAATATCTCCAGTATTAAAACATAATAATTACAAAATAATTGTTATAATCTAAGAATATTAGAGGCATATTTATAATTTATAATATTATTATAAAATTGAATAAGTATAAGTTACATATACACGCATAATAAACTTTTACGTAGGTACAGATAAGTTGTTATTAGATGCGTTTTTGATAGCCACATATTCTATTTTTGGGATATAATAATTTATTCACATAGTATAAAAAGTATAAATCAGAATTCTGAATGGTGATAATTACATACGTTTTCAATGTTACTTCCATTATTTGTACAATATACAACTATACAAGTATATATAGAATATAATAATTTTTGCCGTTTTAATTGATAAATTAAATTTGTAAATTTTAAAATATAGTGATACAGGGAAAATTTTCAGCATTCTGAATATTCGTTACTTAGTACCTAGTTCTCCTATTGATTTAACTGTGTGCCTATGCACATTAATATAATATTATCTATATAATATAATATAAAACATGATTTCTTTAAATAAATTAAATAATATATTACTTTTACTTTTACTTTTAATTTTACACAAAGGTAATAATTTACTATTCCACAAGATAGGTACCTTTTTAATTTGTATAAAGTAGGTATAGATAAATAGATAAATATAGAAATATAGGTACCTATATATAAACGTTGTGTAGAAAGTAGAATACATAAATACATTATTTAAAATAGAACATTATGCATTTTAATTATTTATGTATTTTTGAATACATAAAAATATTCTTTTAACTTGTTCAAATTAAATGAAAAAAACTTAAATTATTTTTTGATTGGAGATATAATTTTGAATAAAGATATTTTGACACAAAACCGAATTTTTCACTTCGAAAATTTAAAAATCGCATCCGCAAGCGGCTAAAACATCGTGTAAAACTGTAAAGCAACTTTTGCTTTCTATTAATTAACAATAACTTACTATACTAATAACCGCGGAAACAACTGAAAAATCATATAAAAACGAATTTTTATGTTATACAATGATAAAATATTATATTGTAATACAATATGAATAGTGTTTTAATGAAACTATAATGCGTGTGTTACAGGAGCTCAGTAATGTACAAAGGAGCCATATTAAATATCCAAAAGAATTCGAAGAAAGCATCTTCGTGTCCCGACATATACAACAACAATTCCACATTGACAATTACTAGCGAACCCGATTCCGTAAGTGCTTTTCTTGTAGTCTGGGGATTTTTCACGTTTACCTTATTATTTAGACTCGGACGATCGCAGAGTGTTAAACTGAAATTTATTATACCTATGTGATTTTATACGAAAAACCAAAAAAAAAAAAAAAAAAAATATCCAGTACGTACGTTTTTACAGATGTCTCACAGAAATAGTATTGTCAAAGTAATTAATCAGTTATCGAATAAACGCGTGAATACGGTACGACGGGTTAGGCGAAAAAGATCATATTTTCATCCAAAAACGTTGAAAAAGGTAAGGTTCATGGTGACGATGATTAGCGTATAGGATTGACGCTTTTGAATTCTGTTGGTTAATAACAAGTGCATCAATTGGCATGATAAAAAAGATTGCACCAGAATTAAACATTTTTATATACATTTTATTAATATTAATATACTCGTTCTATTGATACAATAATTATTTAAAATCTTGAATTAAATTTGGTAATGTTATTGCTTAATATGCCAATATCTATATAATGAAAGAATATTTTTTAAATGGTTTTCTTATACAAGAATACAAGAAACTGCTACAATAATATGCAGTGCTAATAATATATAATATCCAAAATATGCCAAAATATAAATTTGATCATATATATTCATTTATGTGCGCATATACTCGTATAGTAGTATGTTTTATCTGAAATTTGATAATATTGCTTAAGTAGTTTTCGCCGACGTGACTTTAATAATAGTATTTTATTACAATACAAAGACGTCAAAAATTAATTGAATTTCGTTCTATTAGTTTTAGATTTTAACGAAGCAAAAGATGTATTATTTTTATAATGATGTGTGTCTTTTTTTTATGTATGTATTAGACACTTTTTCTATCCGAAATAATGCTCCAATTTTCACGAATAGCATGTTTCCGGTTGTAAAGTTGATGTAGTTGGTACTTATTTAGGTCATTTTTCGAAATTCTCAAAATTGACCGTATACTATAAGAAAATCGATCAAAACATGATGAAAAACGGCATTTTTCACAAAAACAGATATTTCGACGAATTTGATTTCAATATTTCACGATAACTCTAGCAATTTTGAACTTAAAGACTTGAAAATTTTATTGGAGCATACTGATATAATATATCTTAACGTATTTCCAAAATTATAGAAAAATCTCATGTCTCAATATTTTTTATAGAACAGATTTTTAGCGAAAAAATATACCTTTTACCCTCGTGTTCGACCAAGAGATGTGATAATAAGTCAATATTATATAATCCGTTGGCGTTCCCCGGATATCCGTTTGCGTTCCCGACCCGAGATCAATATTTTACCGCTGGGGCCGTTAATTCCGTCACACGTCGTTGTCTACGAAAAGTTTAGAAAAACATATTACTTACACGCTGTGTATGTATAAAAGTTAGCCAACGACTTTCGAATTACAAATAACTGTCTTTCAGTACATTATATGTATAGGTATACCTATAATAATATAATAAACCTATGTGTATGTGTATTGTGTTAAGGCAATTTCAACATTCCGGACGTAAACGAGTTAATAAGTTTAAATTGAGTTAATTTCAGATTTTTAATTTAATTTCAGACGTCGTAATAATTATATCTACTAATTTTTAAATTAACTTATTTCTTTCACATAATATATAAATAACAACGCAGTTATACTTTTAAATACATTTCTTGTGTTTATATATAATGTCGTTATTAATTTTATTATTATTTTGATATCTCCTTAAAATCCTTAAATATATATACACGTATATAAGTATATAACGCGTATAATAACTCGTTGATAAACATATTTAATTTAATATACATCATCAAAACTATAGAATTGAAAAAGCCAAATTGTAATTGCCTCTTCAATTTTGTTTTCAATATTAATTTCATTTAACCGAGTCGAAAAGAGCAAAAATAATTAATTGTGCTCTTCAGACGTTAAAAATACCCGTACCTACAGTGTTATAACGCAGAATGAGAGCCTATTGTGTGTGTCTTTGCAGATGTCTATTGCAAAGACGAACAATTCGAAAGTTCAAGTACAGAGATGACGAAATAATAATGATGATAATAATGAATAATAATAATATAGGAGCAAACACAATATATTGCAATATATATATTCCAAAAAGACGAATATCGGAACGCATATTTTGATATACCAATAATACGAATAAGCATTTAATAAATATTCGTAATTAGCTAGAAAATTCGTCGTTTTTTTTTTTTTACATTCTTATAATAAGTAATAATGTATTGTAATATGATCGTGTCCCTCATATATTGCAGGAAACAAAACAAAAATCAAACTCGATGTTTTTTTATTCAACAAAACATTTTTGTTCTTCACGAAATTATTTGCAAACACGCGAACAAATTTGTTTGAAAAAGCAATATTATTTCGATATAAAAAGTATAAAAACGTCGAGTTTAAGTTATATTTAAATGTATCCTGCGTGCAGACACGACATTAAAATATGTTATACGTAATAACGTTTTATTTGATAACATTTATCACGATTCGACAAAAGTATGTGGAAATCACGCATATTACTATTATAAATAATACCATATTATTATATTAATAATTATTATGAACGCGTGTTTGTGCGAACGTCCGCATCGGAGTGCACCCACTCTGCCACTCTGGAAATGTTGGCCTTGTCGCCGGACGTTTTATATAAAGATTAATGTGCTTTACACACCGTGCATGTGTTTATTGCGGCACCTATATAGTAATATTATTATGTTATATACATACGATACGTGGGCCGTTGCAGACTTGTGAATCGGTTTTCATGCGACCCTTTCCGAAATTTTCAACCGCGCGCGCGTTACCGTCGATACCGAATACGCGCGGTAATAAAAAATGGTATCACGAGGTACACCACTATAGGTATATAACTAATAATAATACAGGATTCCGGTCGATTCGGTATAATATTATCATGAATTTTCACGTTGATAGGTATTATTTAAGTGTATAAACCTTATAATAGATACATCTAGGTACGAATATCTTTTTTCGAGCACTCGCGATTGCTCGGAATAATTGGGTCAAACTGTTATGTTCCCTCCTCGATCGAAACTATAATAAATAATAATGATAATAATGATAATGATAATAAAATAATGCGCTTACAAAACAATCGTTTTTTTTTTTTATTATTATTATTATTATTATTATTATTATTGTTATATTATATTAATTATGAATGGCGAAAATTAATATACGATTATTTTATTGTAATAACATTCCGGTTTTTATTTCCTGACGTTCGACACGCGACGAAACGTGAAAAAAAATTCTCATTCATCAACATCGCTCTCTCGTATTATATCGCCGGATATTTCATTGCGAAAAATCTGACGAGACGTCTGAACTTACGTATATTATTATTATTATATAGTCGTCCGTAGTGCCATTATTATATTTGTATGTGTGTCGGCGGCTCGCGACCACACCGTAATGACAACAATAATAATTGGCGAGCGCGATCATCCGAACGTCCGGCCTTTACAGAAATGATAAAAAATATTATATCTATTTATTGTTTGCGATTTCGCGCCCATGCAAACCAACGATAGTTATTAAAACACCATAAAATATAACAATATTATGTTATTAATTTTTTCGCAATTAAATCTTTTAAAAAACGATTGGTCGGAAAATTCGATTTCGAAATTAAGAATTTTTTTTTTGAAGAAAATTATTATAAATATAAAAGTATAACGACGATACGTTTTTTACTACAATATTCGAAATTTATCATATATTATGTAAAATAAATATATAATTTTTCAAACTAAACGATATAATATAATTTGTATTTTTTCTATATTCTTGCGTATATTATTTATATATAAATTATAGATATAATACGACGAGAAATGTTTGTTGATTTCGAATTTTAAGAGATTTATGAATTATAAAAATAAATAACTAAAACCGTTCGTAAAATTCTAGACTATTAAAATAGTAAATATTTTATCATATTATTTTTTAATATTTTTAAATATAAAATGTATATTTTGAATTTCCAGTCGTTCTATTTTCATAACGTTTTACATGATTTAAAAAATGGGAACTATTATACTTTAATTATTACCTACGACCTACCAAATCTGTGTATTGAGTCAGCGCTGCGATTAACATGCCTATACCTATAATAGTAATGTTATGTTAGCATGAAAAAATATCAATTTTTATCATAAATTATTTCATTTAAGTCACGCGCAAAAAATAAAAATAGGAGTTAGAATAAAAAGGAAATACAATTTTCGTAATAATTATCATTATTGTTTATCGCGTTCGAGCTCATTAGCGTTATTCTCAGTCTTTCGTCATTTGATGATAAGCAATTTATAAATTTATAATATTTATAATTAAACTACTCAATATAAATGCGGTAAAACATGATAATAAAATTATTATAAAAATAAAATTAACTGTGTCTTATAAGCACTAAGATTGAGTAGCATAATTATTTTATTATGTCTTATTAATAAAAGCATTATATATACTTATGTACACGATCTTATACATTCACATTATATATTCCATATATTGTGACATTATAACATTATCCTTTTATTAAAGATATTAAACACGATAAATCTTTGATTAAAAGCTAAAAAAAAAAAAAAATTAAATTTACTATACCTACCCTGAAATATGCCTGAAATATTAAATAGTTAAATTTAAATTATTAATGTTACGTTCAATATATTATATTATGTCTTTGTACCTATATTATATTATATTATATTATATTTTACTTCACACATAATATTAATTTATTGTAATCCGTCAATTCTCTGGACTCTCAACACGAATTTGTTCAATAAGTGATCCATTAAATTTTCTTAAAATATATGGTTTAAATATGATTATATAATATTATATCAAATTAATATCGGTATGACATATGGAATAAGAAATATAACACGAACTATATAATAACGTTATTATTTTATTTTATATTTTGACCAAAAATCCATTATATGACATACGCATTATTATCATAACCATAAAATATTTTATAATAATATTGTCAGCAACGGTTTACAAAGGAAATGACTTTTGTGTTACAATTAAAACGCAAATCAATTAGGACAATGTACGTCCTGCAGTTCCTATATGTGCATTGTGTTCTTGTTAATAATTTATTATCAAACGTATTTCGTTACCTTCGTGATGAGTTATGCGACTGTTATATTTTCCATCATTCGCTACATACGACAATAAACGGAAACGCAATTATATGTTATCATAATTATACACGTTATTGTATAAATCTATAAATTAACTGCTATAGATGATAAATCGCGTAATAAAATAATATGTCCATATTCGTTTCGAATTCTTAAAGAAAAATTAACTTAAAGATTGACTCTAACCTTTGATAATAATAATATACATACATAATATATATATATATATATATATATGAAATATATTATTTCAACGAATAAAATATAATATGACGTCAAAACCCATTTTCTGACAAAAATTTTTAAATATCCAGTTAGCACACAACTAAATAATTTCCGATAGAAAATTTTTCTAACAATAACAAAACAAAACAACTTTTCATTTTTTATTTGGCTATACACGTGATACGTCTATACTTAATATATTTTTTTATCTGAGCAAAATTGGCATTAAGGTGATACTAGGATTCACATTAATCATCAATCGATATTAATATAATATATAAACGAAATAGATGCTTAATACATTTATAGGTACTAATTTGTCAACTGATAACAATTAATTGTCGCTGTTGAAATTAATCGTCACGATTCCACGTTGTTTTAGCTCTACAATTCTAAACTATTGCAAAAGGATTTCTTATATATATTTTGATTGTAACGTCATATCGTTATCGCATGTCGTAAACAAATTATGAATTATTTATTTGAGAGTGTATTATTATTATATTTACGTATACAAAAACGTTAACATTTATTATAATTATTTACATACAAAATAAATAGGTTACTTACTTATTAATATATAATAAAAGGCCATGACCTACACATAATAAACACAAAATAATAAGTAGGTACCTACATAATTTCATATTATATATTTATACTAAATAACACTAACTGATAATAACTATACCTACATTTTAATATTTTACAAATGAAACATATTTTTTTTCTGTTGTTGAAAAATAAAATTATTGATACGAGTATACTTATGTATTATAATATTATAGACTATACAGTTATAGTTATAGTTTATAGTTTATACAGTTGAAGTATATCAATAATTATTATAAATCATCCTTATTCAGATATTCCAATATTCCTAATTTCTATGCAACACAATTTATATTTGAAATACCCACCAGATAAAAGGTATATAAATCTTATATTTTACCCCATTTAATTAAACATAAAAATAAAATTAAACATTGTAAGTCACGCACTAGAAATAAAATGTTGCTGTAGATAAAACACTATAAATAAAAGCATTTATGTCAAATCAAATTTATCCAACAATATAAAATTTCATTCTAATATTAATAGAATATTTAATTAAAATATATTAACATTTAATTAACATAAAAAATTACCTATATAGACCGCGTGCAGATTAAATGTAAAAAATATTTTGTATGTTTTCTTATTTTAAAATAATATAATAGACTTATTGTTAATAATAATATATTATTTTATTCGTAATATTATTGTAAAATCTGTTTAATAATAATATTACATAACTATATTTTTTTATATATATTTTAAATTTTAATAAATATATTATAAGTTCTTTGTAATTAAAACAATAGCATATAAATATATTATATGAATATTATTATTTTCGAAATGAATTAAAAACAATGTACCTATGTACAATGATTTTTTATAATTACTTACGTTTATACATCAGAATCAGCTCATCTTTTATTCCAATTTTATACTTTAAACAAGAAGGGGGAAAAAAGGTAATTGAAATTTACACAATAATACAGAACTAAATTAACCATTACCTAATATGTGTTTATGATTCAGTAAAATTTTCAAATTTTCAAACCTTAAAACCCAAAATAATTACCAATTTTATTAAACATTAATGAGAAAACACCAAGAAATAAATAATGATTAAAAAAATAAAAATATCATATATATTAAGCAATATGTAGTTCAGTTCTTATAAAATTTTCAGACTGAAAAATCTGTAATTACTACCTAATTTTATCAAACATTATATACAGGTAAAAATGAGAATTTTAGGAAATATTCAAAGTTCTATATTTTCACCAAAAAATAACGTATAACAGTTCTAATATTTTATCACGTATAAAAGTACACATACGAATCCCCAATAGAATTTTCTTATCTCTAAGTTCAATATTGCCAGAGTTATCGTAAAATATTAAAATCAATTTCGCCAAAATTTCAATATTGCCGAATTTTCTGGTAGTTTTTTTGCCGCATAAATTCAATTTTGAGAAATTTGAATAATGTCCTAAATAAAGTACCAACTACATCCATCTTTCTACCGTAATTATATTCTATTCGTGAAAATCGGAGCATTATTTTTGGTAGAATATTCGTCTACAGAAGTAGAGGCTTAAAATAAAATAAATTAATTAAAAAAAGACACTTTGTTTCGCTCAGAATCTATAACAATGCAATTTTTTCGTTAAATTGTAATATATTATTAATTTTTGAAATATATATATTTTGAATGATATACTTACCCATGTTAGCATAACATGTATATAGCTATCCCTTATCCAGAAAGACGATATCGATTCAGTGTAATAATAATACATATAGAAAAATATTGAATAACTCGAATTCAGAATATAAAATATAACTGATCAGCTATAGCGTTCAGTCGAGTAAGCTCGTTCGTATGATAGGCAAATAATCTAAGTATCCGACGATGCGTTATGGAACCATTCAAGCGAAATATATAACTATATTATGTAAGTACTAACTTTATACACAACGGTGTGACATAATAATGTTATCTACAATATGTATTGATAAAAATACATATTAACACAATAATAATAATATAAAATAAACATATTGTACATACAATATATTATGCTTTATATGCTAGTATTATGATAATATGATATTATGGTTAGGTTCCGGCATGAGTAGGTTGTTTAGAAAACGGATTTGACGATCTAATGTAAATCCAGAAAGCGTTTTTCTTTACCGTTTATAGTGAAAAATAAACGTTAGGTACTTATTCAGTTTTTTAGCTCATTCATTTTTTCTTTATTTTTATGTAGCTCGGATATTGCACTTTTTATAACATAAAACGTCCATTTTAACGGGTCTTAACCCGCTTAAATTTAACGTGAATTAATAAACCTAAGTAGGTATTATATCGCTCTGTATCAAGCCCGCGCTCGTAGTAAATTATTATTGCAATTTATAATAATACACGAACTCGTTTGTACGAAAATCGTTGAAATCTATAAATTATATGAGTATAAATAAAGTTGCTCTTATTATTTTTATTCGATGTCGTTGAAATTGAGAATTTCGTCATTTAAATATGTCATTAAAGTTTTTCGGTCGTATTACCACCAATGATCAAAGTAAAATCGAAATATTAAGTCGCCTATAAGACGAACGCGATAAAATATAGTAAAATTATATTAATGAAGACATAAAGGTTTTCTATTTATTTTTTTTATATTTTATTTGTATGTATTATGTAACTGTAAACTGTAATACGCTGCATTGTAGTCATTGTACGTAAAGTACCCTCGTCAATATAATATATTATACAGATTATTTATATTCTGTCCTTTTGTCATATTGCACGTCTTGAACAGTTTTCTTTTCGAGACTTCAACTACCCATATAATATATAATATGACGAAACGTTATAATAAATATTTAACTCGCCCAAGTACGCGATTTGTGTACCATCGTATCGCGGAAAATCATTGACAGTATAATAATGCGCATTAACAATACAACGATATATTCACGCGTATATACGAATGACGTACAAGTATAAGCTTAAATA
This sequence comes from Tetraneura akinire, assembly GCA_021307375.1. Taxonomy (NCBI): domain Eukaryota; kingdom Metazoa; phylum Arthropoda; class Insecta; order Hemiptera; family Aphididae; genus Tetraneura; species Tetraneura akinire. Next base: position 7,487,332 of record JAIUCT010000017.1, on the reverse strand, counting down.
TTTATTTAAATTTGATATTATTAAATATTTATTTATGATTATGATTAAAGAACATATTATTGCTATACGATGGCCCAAAAAGTTATACGCGCAGTATACGGTTTAATTCGATTCTTCTCGATATTTTCATTTGCAGGCAATATCGGAATAATAATTTCTATAATATTTCGAAACGAGATCGTTTACCCTTGGCTTTCCACTTGGAGATTTCTTGACGTACGGACTGTATATAAATATATAATATATACGTATATAGGTAATCATTATTATTCGCGATTACTTTACAAATAATTATTAATTATATATAATTTAATATTTTAGACTACTATGTTATACACACACGGAATTTAATACGAAATTTCGAAATATTCGGACGACATTTTCGATATATCAAATATATACGTACATAAATAAATATGTAGATTCGATGCGGTATTTTGGATACTACGGGCGAGTTCTATTATATTATTGCCGAGCCGATAGAATATGATCACTGCTAAATAACGACGAGTAGTGCATAGTTTCGTCGAAGAATGTCGACTATGCCACCGAATTTTATAGCCGTTCTCTCATTGATGAGTTTACCAATATCATATTATATTATATTCGTGAAGTATTTTTGTGTGCGATTATTAGTTTTTTTTTTTTTTTTTTTTTTTTTGGGGGGTATGTTGAGTCGGGTCAAAAGCTAACGCGGTTCGATCGATAACTCGTTCGCGCAAACGCTCTGGCCCCCGTTTTACCAATCCGAGCAGGTTAAAACGCGTGTTCAAAGTCCGGAAGGGGTGGTGACGAAGGGGAAAGATATATACGTGCACAAGTGAAAGGCGACGAGAATAGAGTATGATTCTGTTTGGCGGAGGACTTACGCTGAAAACGAACCAAGCGATAAAATTTAATAATAATATTATTGTTTGTAACCGTTTATAATTTGATATATTATTATATTTTACAATATAATTTAAGTATATAGATTATTGTAATATATCGTTTATATATTATATAAAAGGAAAATATTAAAAATATTCGTAAAATGACACGAAATTATAATATTATTGCAGTTATTGTACCAATGAACGCATGATATAGTTATGACCACATAGGTAATATACACGCCAATGTTATCGGTGAATACAAAATCCACGATATGTTTTTGCAATATCGACGATGACGTATAAATGTATAATCATCAATAAAAATACACTCTAGCCGATAATATACGGAAACTGCACGGTGACGGTGATGCACGATGGCCACTACGAGTATAGTGACAATGACATAGACAAATGAATATAATATATAAATATTATATCGCACACTATAATATAATATTATAATTTGCAGTGATAATTATGATCATTGTCCGGTGATGGTCGCATGTCCACGAATATAATAATATTTTGTACGTCATATCTAATAAAACTAAACGCGCGGTTCTATATAGGTACCGCAAAAATAATATCGCGAGAATCGATTACATATCCATTTATGAAATATACGAATCATTTTAAATTACTTTTTCGATCAAACCACTAAAATATAATTTTTATCGCATTAAAATATAATAATATAGTTTAAGCACACGCGGCGCACGTTTAACGCGTGCAAAATTATATTTTACATTAATATAAAATATTAAAATATATATGAAATCATATAAATATAATATTTTTTGTTCGCGATTTACGCAGGAATGGTACACTGAAGTGAAGGAATTGTTCAGCGGAATATTGGATTTCAGCATGTTTTTGGAACTTCATTTCTTATTGTTGTCCCTATCCACGATACTGTTGTTCACGTGGTTCATCGTGCCGTATTTCTATCTCACCGATTTCGTCATGGCCCAGGGACTCAACGACTCCGATGCCTCCACGATCATTAGCACCATCGGGGCCACGAACACAGTTGGAATGGTACGTGTGTATATTTATATTCATATAATGAGTAGGTACGACGTCCGAAAATAATACGCTTAGTCTTATCCGACTGGAAAAACAAAGCAAAATATAATATTATTATACTATGTATAAGTATAATATAATATACGCGTCTCTGTGTAAGCTAATTATAATAATATCGTTTTAGTCGAGACACCGCGAATGAAAATAATGCTCTTTTCCTTTAATAAAATAACATATTATTATTATTATAATTATTATTGTATGATAAAACAGGATTAAAGATTTTATACAGAAAAATAAAAGTAAAGGCGTTTATTTTAATACTTTGTGTCTGAACGTTTTTGTATACCATGTTATGATATAGGTTTGAAAAAAAATAATATACAACATTATAAATTTTTGATATATTTTATTTTTATACCAATGGTAATGAAATATAATATATTATTTTTTTCCTAAACTTTCGTTCGTTTTATAGATATTGCTCGGTTGGGCTGGAGATTACCCGTGGATGAATGTCACCAAGGTGTACGCCATTTGCCTGGTGGGGTGTGGCATCTGTTGTGCCATCATGCCGCTCTTCATCAACAGCTTCTGGTCGTTGACCGTGATCGGTGCGGCATTTGGACTGTTCTTTGCGTCCAACTTTTCGTTTACCCCCGCGATTTTGGTGGAACTCATACCGTTGGACCGGTTCACTACAGCGTACGGTTTGATGTTGCTGTGCCAAGGTATTGGAAATCTGTTGGGACCACCGTTGGCAGGTAAACACACAAGAGTGTCCCGAATCCATTTACTATAGTATATTATAACAAATAATGAATATTTAAAATTTTTATAGTTGGGCGACGAGGCTATAATGTATAATATTCTTGCTATTTTTAAATCGCGAACGTCTAAGAATAAAAATTTATTTTTATTTTTGAGTTATACCTAATTAAAAATCGGATAAATAGCTAGTAGTTAGTTTAAACTTTAAAAAATATATTATATACACATAGATAGTTTAATAATCTTATGGTGAATAAATTTTGTAATGAATGAATCAACTTGATGCGCCTTTTAGTGTTTACAAGATATCTAAATTATAAAAGTACGAGTAAGATCGTAAATTAAAAATCGACTCACACTATACAGAACGTCAACGTCACGTCAAATATTGTTTAATATGTTTTATACGATAATATTCACATTATCAGGAAACGTCAAACGTCCCCGACCGTCAACGTATCGGACCGTCGAAATTTCTTGAAAATAATAGTTTGACGTGCGGTGCCTGTCCTTTGCTAATCTATTCTGATGTGAATTTTAAAACGGAAATTTATACAATGTATTATTATGATATTTACAAATAAGAAGTTCAATATGATTTAAATCATGGGTTCTCAACCTTTTGAGGTCCACGCCTCCTTTCAAACTATTTTATGAGTTCACGCCTCCCCCCCTTACTACTATAAGATTGATGTATGCATAATATTTATAAACTATAGATTAATGTTGGTTATTGGATTAATATGAATACAACTTCAATGACGTTTTTTTAATATTAAATGAATTTATTTGCACAAAAAAAAAAATTATTATAATTAATATAATGTTGTGTTTTTTTTCAACATTTTCACGCCCCCCCCCCCTGAAATTTTGTCACGCCTCCCTAGGGGGGCGCGCCCCCCAGGTTGAGAACCCGTGATTTAAATAAAGTACAAATTTAATTGATTATTATAAGTTCTTTATATCTATATATAATTTATAAACATATATACATCATCCTATATATTTTCTTATTTTAAATATTTCTCGTATCCATTTTTTAGGCCGAATGTAAGTTTTTCTTCTTCGTTAAGAATTAAAGCAATCATTCTTATTGTTTTTTCATTAAACATGTTAATAAAAGGGAAAAAATTGAATCAGGACGAAATTGTTATGACGAACTACAACAGACAAACGTAGTATAATTCCATACGACCAGTATTTTTTTTGACGTTACATAATTAATATTCCATATATGACGTGCAGTAACCGATCTGTAACGTAACGTTGACGTTACATAAAGTGCGAATCGACCTTAACTTTAACAGTAAAAATACCGTTTGTTGTCCAACTAATAATTTGAAAATATAAAATTGTAAAATTTTGTATAATTATATAAAATAGGTATTACAATATCATATTTATAGTTGTATAAATTAATTTAATCGTTCAAGTTTCAGTAACTGTAATATAGTATAAAAAAGATGTTATATTCCACGATAATATATCTCCCTGTGAAACAATTACTATTATATTATATTAATAAATTATTAATATATACAGATAATCAATTAATATTATATATATTATAATAATTAAAGTAGTTAATTCTCAAATATTGAGATATTACAAAAAGGTATATATTACTATCATTATTTTTGCTCTTGGATTTGACAGCACAAAGAAGAATTAAATTAAATTGATTAAATCTCAACTACGTTAATATTAAAACAATAGATATAGCCATTATTTTCTTTGCTGAAGTAAAAAAATAAATATATTTTGTGAAATTTAATTAAAATTAAAATATGCATGTTATTTAGGTTTGCTGTTATTTTAATACTGTCTTTGATGAGGGAAAATAATTTTATTACCTAATTTATTAATTAAATTAATTTTATTTCTTTATTTAAAAATAAATAACAATCAGCAATCATAATATTTAATAATAATAATTATAATATTTAGATAAAAGGATAACTATGCAGTATGCATACATATTTTGAAAATTTGTTTCTATAATTTTAAATTTAATTAATTAATTATGCTACACAACATCTAATGTGCACTTTATATAATATAATATAATTAATAAAAATGTATGTATAAAAATAAATTAAATATTACCTATAAATCTATACTGTTTTATATTTTAATAACACGTATGCATCGACATGAAAACCAATACTTGATAATCAATAATATACCTACTCGTAAATATTAAAATACCTAATTATAACAATTAATTATTATTAATGCACAATTACAAACATATTATACTTATTCATATTTATTTTTTTATTTATTTACAGGCTGGGTATCCGATGTGACAGGAGAATGGGACTTATCGTTTTACTTGGCTGGTTTTTGGATTGTTTTATCTGGTGTGTTCATTGGACTTATTCCATATACAAAAAATCGACTATTATGGGGTGCTGGTCAGTTGGAAACCGAACGAGATAGTATTAGATCTTAAAAAATATATTTATATATACAACTTTATCTTAAAATATAAATAGGAGACCTTAGGTATGTCTCATAGTATGAGTTAATCTTTATCGTACTGCAATAAGAACATTATTGTGATACAAGTTGTTTGAGTAATTCTTTATTGAATACTCTTATTTGGTGCATAACTAAAAACTGCACTATCGATTTTATCAAAATATAGTAATTCATATTTTCGTATACTACGTAGTGAGTTGATATGAAATGGTGAAATATATTTTAATTCGTTTATTATCAATTGTTATTATTACAAATTTGTTTAAAACAATATAAATAACTTTATAGTATCTATTTTAGTAATTTTTTTATTAAAATATTTAGTGAAAACGATATTTTTTTCAATTTTATGGAAAAATATAGAAAACGTTTTGTGTATTGGTTTTAATTATTTTAACATTCCTATCAAACTCAAATATAAACGTTATCAATGTTTTCATTGAATTTAATACTTTATCGTATATGCGAGGACTTCGTATTCCTAAGGCAAAAACACAATATAAACTAATGTATAAACATTTTTGAAAGTATTAAATAAGAAAGACGGTTAATAAAATGTGACTTTATCACAATATTATAATAATAAAATTAATATTATTATTAATTTTTTTTTTTTTATGTTATCAACGTCGTAAATTGTCTTGTTATATTATAGAAATACATATAGAATTTATATTTTTAATGAAATATTCTACCAATTGTTGTGAATTTTGAGTTGTGTTATTTATATAATATATATATATTAATGTTTTATTATAATATAATGAACTTTAATTAATTTTCTTCTTGAAGTTGTAAACGAGGTATGTAAAGAAATCGTCTTGTAGTTTCATTGTTAAATGTACCTAATCATAAAGATAAACAATGTTTTAGATACTATTATCAAATCAATTCACAATAAATGAAATATAAACAGAAAAATGTATAAAATTTTAGAAAGTAAGACAATCAAGTTCATATATTATATTGTTTTCCGCCCGCCTGTCATAAATCTTAACAACAATACTTATATTATTGAATTATATCTGTTAATAAATTATTATTTTATACACCAATTTAAATATCCATTGATTTACGACGATTTGTTGAGCAATATTTTTTTTAGAATTTAAGGAAAATTTTGTCATCAAATATACTATATATGTCTATATTTTATGATGTATATGCCTATATATAGGTAGGTAATACAATATATTACAATTATTTACATCATTATCATCATAATGATAAATTCTTATTAGAATATTATTATTGTTTATCGTCTTTTTAATATTATTTGGCTCAAATATAATTATTATTATTATTGTAATACTATGATCTTCCATTTTTGATTTTGTATGTCTGTCGATTCTCATCATTGAACAATAAATGTAACCATGTAACGTATAATATTTAGTATATAGTTGTTATATAGATATTTATTATATTATATAAAAATAAAAAAAATAGCATGTAATTTTTAAAATATATCTTATAAATTTGATAATATTCCTTTTGGCCAAATTATTACTATTATCGTTGTTAAATACAATAATATTTACATCTGTTATTTAAATAATTAAAATATTTAATCATAAACCAGTTATGAAAATATTGAATTATTTTGTATGTTTTATTTCCTCGAGAATCGTAATACATATAATGTAATATATTAAGATAATCCATGTATAACATAATTTAACACACATTGATATGCAATTTGGTTCATTAGAGTATTAGACCCCAAATAAATGAATATTTATTGCTTCTTTATATTTTAAAAATAACAATTATTAAAATTTTAAAATATATCTAAGTATACGCCTAAAAGCTATAACTGCAAATATTAACTGGTGTGTATTTTATAAATCATATCTTGATTTAGATTCTGAGCGAAGCGAAGAATGTATTGGTTTTCCAATAATGTATGATTTTTGTTTTTTTGTTTTTATTCTGAAGACACTTTTACTACCCGAAATAAATAAATAATGCTCTGATTTTCACGAATAGCATATGTTTCCGGTTGGAAAGTGGATATATTGGATATAACTCGGGCATTTTTGAAGTTAGCAACTTATTAGGTGTTCACATAGCTACTATATATATGTGATAAAATTTTGGAACCATTATGTTAATTTTTCTACAAAATATAGTACATTAAATATTTCGTAAAATTCTCATTTTTATGTGTGTAATGTTTCATAAAATTGACTATTTTGAGCATTAGGACTGAAAATTTTACTGAATTATACTTACATATTACTTGACATCATATCAAAATATTAGAAAAATTTCTAGTCTGAATTTTTTTTTATATTTGTTTAAAGTAGATGCTTTTAGTTTAAATGAAAATCTTAGAATCCATACGAATGTTCTTATTATTTCTCAATACTTTTACAATAAAAATTAATAGAAAAGCCAAAAAATTTTTAAAATTTTTGAAAGTTTTATTGATACATAGGTACTGACATATCTTAATGAATTTCCAAAATATTAGGAAAATATCAAAACTCAATATTTTTTTTATAGTTGTTTAAATTTGAAATTTCAGTAAAAGTAATATTTAATGTATTTATATGGATTCTTACTATAATATGTTCATATTTTACAATAATGATAAATAAAATTGACCAAATTTCTTATGATAATGGCATTAAGTGACATGGGATTTTAAAAGCAATTATATTGAACTAAGATATTTTAATTTTATAAGATGTTCATTTTTGTATTATGTACTATATGTGTACCTACCTATATGCTATATGGTCCCTATATGTGTGATAAAATTTTGCGTTTTAAATATTTAATAAAGAATGTCAAAATTTTAATCAATACATTATCTGACTGAACTTCGCTCAGAATCATATTTCGAATGCAATGGTTTATCATATTCAGACACCTATTCCCTGCGACTGAAGTATCAGCTCATCCTTTTTGTATTATTATTATTATTATATTATGTATAATTTAATTATTAAAGTAATAATATTATTTTATATGATTTTGTTAGCAACCAACCTAGCATCTAGGAACGCTGAACATTCGATTTAATGATAAAAGATACTCGTTGCGGGTTGTCAGTAGTAATGTAGTATAATAATGGATCAGCAGCCAAGAGACTCGGGTCCAATCTCGCTCCATCAGCGATTTTTCAGGCGTTTATAACAATTTAAACAATAATACATTTTATATATTATATTTACACCAAATGGCAAATATAATTTTTAAAATATGAAACATTCTATTATAAATATTTGTTGTATTTTGTTTGGTAATACGTAAAAATATATTAGATTATAAATAGAAACTAGAATTAAGTATAAGTAATAAGGTATTAAGAATACGTCTATGAAAAAAAAAAAAGATTAATCATATCAGAGTTAAAATTATCAATTTTTAAACAATTATTTTAAAATTAATTCCAATAATGTGTAAAAATATATTAATATATAATTTAAAATTTCATTATTAGTAATTTGTTAAAAAAAAAAACTAACAATAAATTTAGAAATATTTGTTAATTTTTCAATAGAATTAAGTATCTATTTATTAAAATTTATTATTCTCATTTTTTATCAAATAAACTATAGAAAATATAATATTTTTACTAATAATATTATAAAAGAAAAAATTTACAATAACGTTTTGTCGTTAGTTTAACGAATAACGATATTAGTATATTAGTATATTACATTGTTAAGCTTAAAGCATGAGGAATATCATTATATTTAAAATTAAAATAATAATAAAAATTTTTTAATTAATTAATTAAAGCAAAATAATTTAGTATTCTAAAGGCATTTGATAATAAATTTATAAATAACAAGGACAAATATCTACCTACTCAATAACCGTATTATGGATTATGGATCTTCTTTAATCTTATTTATTATATTAAGTAGGTACCTAATGTCGATAGAATAAATACACAAATTATTGACATAATATGGCTTTAAGATGTACAAATATATATATATATGATTATATATAATAATATATATAATATAATATATATATATAATATATATGATTGTAATATATTACAAAATAATTATATTATGAATAATGTTCAGCCGTATAATTTGTCCCTGCCAATAGCTTTTGATCTATTAAATATATTTAAACTCTGCTTTTTGCAATTTATTTATATATGAGGGTTTCGCTCCGAGGAACTAAAAAATACCAACCTACCTCAAACCTGGCTTCGTGTGACGGCGCCATACTTATATTAAAACTTAATGAAGTTTTTTTGACATAACTTAGGAAGCGTCATAGCACAAACGGTGGGACGACCAGCACAATCCAGCCCAAATCTAGTACAATCGAAAGCCATGAGTTTGAAAAAAAAATTTCAACGGATTTAGGACATAGACCTATAAAATAAAATTTTTTTAGTATATTGAACATAATATTCTGTGGTGATACTGCTGTCTGCAGTTGTCGGCTAATTAGGACTTATTCGATCAATTATTAAATTATTGTAAGTGATTATATTATATCAATGAAATTAATAATCTACAAAAATGAAGATGATTGACAGATAAGGTTCAAGTATTTAGGATTAGTAGTGCAAAAGAATGGTAGTTCTGAAAAGAACATGCAAACTAGGATTACGTGTAATTTGATGAAGCATCAGGTGTTTTATGCGATAAGTAGATTATTTGCCAATAAAATGTAAAGGTAAATATTTTATGCAGTAGTGAGGCCATCAATGATGCATGGATTGGAGTGTTGCGTAGTGAACAAAAAGATGTACCTAACAGACTAAGATAAGACAGAATGATAGATGTAAGGAGTGACTGCAGAGAAATATAATAAGAAATGAATACGTATAAGGGGAAATATAGGAGTTTAATATTAATTGTGGGAAAAATGAGTGAAATTATACTGAGATGAATTATTATTAAATTAATACGATTAATTTAACTATTAAAATTGTCAGAAAAATATAACTCGGTATCGTAAAATTTTGAATAATATAAAAACCAAACTTGTATTTTATTCTTTTATTTTGATTTTAAGTAATAAATAAATACGTAAAATGTGACTTGCTATAAATTAAAAAAATCTATTGGAAAAGTCGAATAAAACGTGTATTTCGTGAAAATTTAGTGACAAGGACGAACCTGCAGATGAGATATCCGGCATAATATTATATACTGTACAATATATAATAGAAAACTCTGTTCCCGCGGAAATTATATTGTTATCGTGCGCGTTTCTCTGTACCGAAACCGATAGACTCGGCTCGCGATATGATCTTTGCTCGCAAAAGACGACTATTCATATTTTATCTATCACAAATGTACAATATTATATTATTATGTATTTTCTTTGCGGAATCGCAGTATTATACGTATACGATAATAGTATCATAGCTTAATATATAATATTGTACCGAATAATGATAATAATTTTATCGATATCCGCCGTGTCGATTTTGCGTTTTTACGTTCGCGTTCTTTCGAGAGTTGTTGATTAAAAAAAAAAAAAATTCGATTAAATACAATTTTTTTTTATAATATATAATAAAATAATATTGAGCTGCGTTTCACGTTAAATGGGCCGATATATCATCGTTATAAAACATTATTGTTGTTTATTAAAATATTATGATGTATACCTATATACTCTTTACGAATCGAGCTCTTCTGCGGGGTAGTGAGAGTTACAGCGAAAGACTGAAGAGTGGTGGCGAGGGTGAAAATAGGGCTTCACGTGTCAATATAATAATAATAATAATATATTGGATAGGTATTCGGAACGCAATACGATTGTATTATGTAATATAATAAATACATAATATAATCGTACGAATATAATAATATAATATTGTTATATTCCGTATCGACCGTCGTCGTCGTTATATTATGATATTATTATATACAGTCGTTTGGCCGATCAGTTTCTTTTGTACGTTTTCCACCGCCGCTCGTCCGTATATTATTATTATTATTATTATTATTATTATTATTATTATTATTATTATTATT
>JAIUCT010000017.1:7372724-7471614 GCA_021307375.1 Tetraneura akinire | reverse complement strand
AAAAAATAATCACACATCATTGTAAAACCAATACATTCTTCGCTTCGCTCAGAATCTAAAATAGTTCTAATTATCAATAATTTATTTTCAAAAACACACCCCCCCCCCAACTTTTTCTACGTATATCCATTGTCCCTGCTGGCTGCCATACACAATGGGTAAAAATGTCAAATTTTAATATTTAGTTACACTCTGTATGCGATATAATAAGCTTTTATTGTATAGTAAACTTTTACGGTTTTATATTATAATGTAAACATAATTTTCAATCTCCAAAGAATATAATTATTAACCCATATTTCACTAGCAAAAAAAACTCCCGTTATTATTGAAGTAAAAACTTTTTTTCTTTGTCAATGTTTATAATTCCATATATTACACTGTTCTTACAGTTTTATATGCGATATAATTTTTTTCTTTTATTAAAAAAGTTATGTTTTATAATAATACAATGTATACATTTAGAAGATTACTGTAAACCAAATTCATATTATAATTTTTGTATTGTAGGCATTAAAATGATTGTATTATATTATATGAGTATATCGAAGAATTTAAAAAATCAATGTGGTTCATTAATTCTATTCGATCTATGCCTATAAAGTATTTTGCATAAATATGATTTAATAATTAACAGATAACCAGCGTATACTCGTACTTATAATATTATTATTTTGTATTATTTTATTGCCAATTGACAATTACCGCAGTACATAATAGTATAATAAAATTCCAATTTAAATTTCTTATATTTAAAATTGAATTTAGAAGTTTAAAAAGAATTAAAAAAAAAAAAAAACGATTTTATACTTGATCACTATAATTTTATATAGTACTTTCTTATAGATTCTATATAATAGAGAATATACCACGAAGAAACTACTTTTAAAGATAGAAAAAAAAATAATACTCTATTCTTACGTGTCAAGTTTACCGGATAATCTATATTATAAAGTTGTGACTAACAATCCAAATCAACAAGACTAAAACTATTTTATAAAATAATTAAATGAACACCTGGTATAATTTTAAATAACCATGAAATTCAATTAATTGAATGTTAATAATAATTGTATATGCTAATAATACAAGTTTGCAAAATATAATAACGCAAAATGTCAAGATAAAATGTCATATTCGCGCGTAAAATACAATGGTATGCCGTCAACGTCACGTATAATTAATACTTAATAAGTTAATACCCATAAAGATTGAATTTATTTTCTAATTTAAACTTGTCAACATGACACAATTCGTATATATTATTATTTAAAAATATATATATATTATTCAACCTATCACATTAATATGATACCATTTAAAATATGAATATTAATATTATTATTCGTGCCTATATATTAGAACAGAAGTTTTTAAATTTCATATTTACGATAATACGACCAACTTATTGATAAATTCTAGATATTATGATCCAACCCAATGTATAGACATAATTTTTGCTTATGCTATAAGATAAAGAGTAAATTTTTTTTTTGCGTTATATTAAATAAACTATAACTACTATCCAATATTATATAGAAATCAAGAGTTCATAGTTTCATATATTTATTCTACTTTATATTATACTATAAAATTATAATAATATTGATTATATACTTATTTAATATGACATCATTCCAAAAATAATATATGATATTATAATTTTCTGCGTTTTAGATTTTGAGCGAAACGTAAAAAATTTTATAAGTATATAACCTAGTACATTATCTGATGAACTTCACTCAAAATCTTTTTTGTTTTAATACAAATTTTAATCTATATATTATTATTAATTTTATTAAAATTTTAGATAAAAATTTTAAAATATTAAATGTCAACAATTATTATGATAATAATTTTTTAACAAATTGTATAGAAAAATGCATAGGTAATAATATATATATATATATATATTTTTTTATAAATGATCAAATTACATTATATTTTTGAACAGCATAATATTATAACACAGCAACTAGCAAGTTATTAAGACAGTATAAACAATACACTAAAGTAGTAGCTAGTAGACATACGAAATAATATAACTCTATAGTCATCAGGCATATATTATATATATAATGTACCTATTTAAATAATTTGTGATAAATGGATAAATAAATTTAAATTATTGACATGCGTATTTTAAAATTCAAATTCTTATAAAAAAATATAATATAAAATGGTACCTATAAATAAATATTATAATATAATATCTATTTAATATTATTGTGTTTGACAACATTTATATATTATATATATGGCGTAATATATATCTATATTATACGTATGTATCTAAAAGCGCTAGAAAAGAAAGAACCCATTTAAGTGTAGTTTATTGGCTTAAATTCGAGACTAAATCGTATTATTCCGATACAAATCCGTAACTGTACAAGTATCAAATATGTCATTGTCGTGAAAATACGAGTCATCCACGCGGAAGAAAAAAACACGTTATAATATTTTTTTTATATGCAGTCCGCATGTATACAACAGTTAGTCCACGATGTCGAACTGGAAATTTAAATTTCGATTGGAAAGATCAGTTTGGTATATCGTATACAGTGTGGTGTTATAAAAACGATGGGGATTACAAACTTTTCAATACGATTTTCAATATCTTTGTAATACGAAATTTTGATCACCCTGTATATATATATATATTATATTATATTATATTATAATAATATACATACGCCTTCGCACTTTTCGAATGAAGTGTGATGAGAAATAAAATGTAAGTAAAATAGAAAAGACGATCCGTACCACGACGGCTCGTATAAATCATCGGGTAACGTATCTTCGTTCTCATCTGAATACATACGTTCTGGGTCCTGTGCAAGCGTGTTTCATTGCAGCGATGGTTAGTATAATATATGAAAATCGTATTTTGTACTTTTAGTATTAAACATATTATATTGGTTCAGACCATGTCATGAAATACTTAACTTTTTCATTACTTATTAAATTGTACGAAAATAAGATAAAATAAGATGTAGGTACCTATAAATTGTCAAATATTACGATAGTATAATATTATTATTGTTCAATTTATAATTATTTTCATATACTATAGCCGCATTGCTTATCAGTTATCGGTAGGGGTTTTGACGGATCCGATAGCAATGGGAAAAGTCAAATGATTATTTCGCGAACATTCGTTCACTTTGCGTGTGGTCGTTGTCATCGAGTGTTCGACGAGTGCGTGTCTTTCGCGTGCTGTTCCGACAAACGGGTCTTGCTGACCGTTATTTTATACACCGAAGAAGGTGCCTTTTTTTTGGTATATTATAAAGAATAACGACGATGGAAATTAAATGGATGCGTTTATGTGTATCAAATAAATTAAATAATATATCGATAATAAATTATAGTGATTAATTAATATCTGCAGGTTGATAAAAACTAATAATTATTATGTTTCCTAGGTAATTTTAAGATTGAATTTATTTAATTTAACAAGTGTTACACAATTTAAATTTATTAATATAATTACGATGTATTAAGTACCTATAATATTGTATTTTATTACGAACTTAATCTTTACATTAATATTATGGTATATTTTCCAAAAATATTCAAGTCTAATTTCTATAATAATTACATAATCATTACATTATTATAAATTGATATATTAACAATTAACAATAACAAATTAATAAACAAATTATTATTGTTTTGTTTACCGTTTATAGGAATTTCATAATATAGTCTAGGAAATTAAATTAAATAACTACGAGTATAATTGCTATTTGCAACGGCCGTTTAAAACGTACGCGTACAATGTTATATTAAATGCACATTACTCTTTTACTTTTACATATTAAATAATATTAAAATAATATAATAAATACCATTTTAATAAATAAAATAAATATTATAAAGTATAATAATCAATAATAATATTATATAAAATAATAGTTATATAAACTATAATACATAATATATGTAAATTACAAAATATTTTTAAAATAAAAAAAACTAAATATTTTTTTATTATTAAAATATGTTTTATTTTAGACGATCATGTTGATTTGTCGTGATCAGACTATTACTTCAATCCAAAAACGTGTGTCTTCGTACTTTTAAACCACAAAAACTATTATTTTAAATCCATTAAATAGATTTAGAAGATGTGAATACCTGTGACCATCAATTATCAAAATATTTTATACGTTTATTGAAGTGCACGTATCATCTAAAAATACATATAAAATTTTCTGCTTTACATATTTGAAATCAAAATTTTAATGCGATATTGCTTATAAACTAGTATAATAAAATACCGTAATAAATATAATTATAATATTTCAACTATAAAGTTGATAATTAAAAAAAAAAGTTGAAACAATTGATTTACGAAAATACGAAGTATAAAACTATAGGTTAAGTAATATGTCGTAATATGAATAACTAAGCTTCTATATTAAATTTTCATACGTAAACTTCGAAATTAATGACCGTAGTTTTAAAAAAGAAATTTAAAAATTGGAGTATTTTTAAAGTTTTGAGATTTAGTTAATAATTAATGTTACTAAAGTTACTATTAACTTAAGTACATAATAATCAATATTTATTCCTTGTTTCGCTTATTAAAATCTAAAATCCAATTTGAAATATTAAAAAAATGTGTTTATAAAATTAATCAAAAACTTTAAAAAGTTTATTAAATTTCAGTACCTACCAAATTCCAAACGCTTTGAGGCCTAGTCTGTCGTGTCTATACAGTACACACGATGGGTTATTATTTATTAGTTATTACCATGCCGAATTAACTTAATACGAGTATACCATGGTATACCAATAAAAATAAATCTATATACGAGTCTATATATATATATATTATATACCTTGAAAGTTACACTATTCATTATGATAACATAAAATGTAATATATAAAATATTAAATTATGAACAGCACGAGTAATGGCAATAGTGCAATACACGTGCTACGAGTATGTTAGTATTTTGTTTATATAATAATAACGTTTTTCGATGGTGCGCGTGCGTGTCGTTTATTGCCCGCCGCCGGCTGGCGAAAAGTTGTCGTATATCGCCGCCGGGACGACCGACGACGACGCGCGCGCCGCAGGACGGCGGCGGTGTTGCCGCGCGGCTCGACCCGACAGGGTTGCGGGAGGACTAACTGCATACACTGTCGCGCGCGCTTTCGGTTTTTGGACAATAATCGATATGGCGTAGGTATAATAATAATAATGTAATATCGCGTGCCGGGCGTGCGGTCCGCCGTGCGACGTTCGCGCGACCACGGGTACTGGAAGGGCGGTGGCGGGCGTTTGCGCCGCGATGACGTAACGTACGCGCGCGCGTGTGTCCCGCGACGTGTAACCGCACATACAACCGTCTAACACGCATGCGTTTTTCGCAGACCCCGCGGACGACGTGCGGCGGCGGACGAACGCAACAACAAGCGGCGCTGATCGACGGCAGCGGCGGCGTCTGTGACTATAATACACCGCGGCGGCGGAGTCATGGACCCCAGTGTGCTTTCAGCCATGGACCGGGACGCGCTCAAGAAACAGATCGAGAACATGCGCTACCAGTCCACAATGGAGCGATGGCCACTGTCCAAGAGCATACAAGCGTGAGTACACATACCGATTTAAAAATTTATATTAAGTTATATTAAGATAAATCGTATACAAATTAGAAAATGATATCTTAATAACGGACATATCACGTTAGTTATGAGTGCGATTATTCGCGACTCACGCGTGTTTTTTATTTATTTTTTTTTTTTTACGTTCTCAAAAATTGAAAGCCGGCGAAAAACGCCGAACACGTTACGCGTCGTCGTATAACATATAACGTGTATATTTATGTATAATACGCATGTATACATATTAATGTACGTGTTACGTTTAGGCCACGACCGCGGAGAAGCATTTACGGCCGCCAGACTTGCGGATGCCGCTCACGATGCGACGGCCGGCGGCGGTGCGGATTACAAATTTTCGCGCGCGCCCCTTCCGCGGACATTGCCCGTTGCCGCCGCCACCGCCGTCGTCGAAATGTCCGATGTCGTTCAACGGTGGCGGTGGCGGTGTCCGATGATATAATATTATATTGTTGCACGATATCGCGTGTACTTGTTTATTATTACGACATTATTTTTATACGCATGTGTCTTATAATATGAATAGGTATAATATTATATTATGAATTCATATATATACGAACTGTCACAAATCGCGTACGTACGACTTAACCAAATATTGTTATATTCCAGGGGTTCCTCACCTCGCGCCCTCTCTTGAGTCCTGACCAAACAATTCCGTGATGTTTTCTCGCGTCCCTTATTTAGCTAATAGCTGTGAAATCTCTACGCGGCAGTGGTGACCAAGCTAACATAATTCTTCAAAAATATACGAATAGGTAGAATAAACATTTAATCAAATATTACATTAGGTATATAAACAATTATTATAATGCGATTACGGGTGTTTTTCTTCTTTCAAATAGTACACCTACAAAAATATTATGTAGTATTAACATGTATAATAGTTTAATAAAATTAATTTAATTTTTCTTTTTTACCATTTTACGTATACCTAATAAATATCTGAACATTATAATACTCGTACATTTTAGTAATGAATTGCCTACTGCAAATTATTTAATACGTAGATTTTACATTTAACTAAAATACACGCACAAATAACCTATTACCTATTTACTCTAATTTTTATAAACGT
Source organism: Tetraneura akinire (assembly GCA_021307375.1). Taxonomy (NCBI): domain Eukaryota; kingdom Metazoa; phylum Arthropoda; class Insecta; order Hemiptera; family Aphididae; genus Tetraneura; species Tetraneura akinire. The sequence goes on along the minus strand of JAIUCT010000017.1, from coordinate 7,464,902 downwards.
AATTTTCCTCTGGTGCCCTACATTAAATATTAAAAATTTGATAATGAAAAAGAAAGGGATACAATTTGAATGTAATGATTTATCAAATTGTAATCAAAATTCAACATTATCATCTTTACACCTGTACGGCTGTACCCCTTCCACACTAGTATCCCTTCCCTTTCTTTTTATATACTTTAAACAGCTATAAAAAAAAAATCGTAAATGTAATAATTCACAATTAACTGGAACTAAGTTAAGTAAAATGTATAAAGCTAACATAAAATTTTAAAAATTTTTAAAAAATGTTTGTCAATTTTATTTAACATTATTGTAAAATATTGAAATATAATAAGAAGAATCCATATAAATACTTTAAATATCGATTTTACTTAAATTTCAACTTTAACACCTATAAAATATTGAGACATAGGATTTTTCTAATATTTTGGAAATACGTTAAGATATACTCGTATATCAGTATATCAGTATGCTTCAATAAAACTTTCAAAAATTTTCCAAATTTTTTAGCTTTATTATTAATTTTTATTATAGAAATATATATTCTAAGATTTTTATTTGAATGTTTTGTATATTAACTTTAAATAGCTATAAAAAAAATTGTGACTTGGGATTTTTCTAATATTTTGATATGATGTTAAGTAATATACTAATATGTAAGTAAACATCAGTAAGTATACTTCAGTAAAATTTTCAAACCTTAAAACCCAAAACTGCCAATTTTATAAAACAGTATATGTATAAAAACGAGAATTTTACGAAATATTCAAAGTCCTATATTTTGTAGATAAATTAACATAATGGATCCAAAATTTTACCACATATATATAGTATCAATGTGAACACCTAATAAAATTTTCAATTCTCTAACTTTAAAATTGCCTGAGTTATCGTGAAATATTGAAATCGAATTCGTCAAAATATCATTTTTCGTGAAAAATGCCGTTTTTTCGTCGTTTATTCTATCGCATAGGGTCATTTTTGAGAAATTCGAGAAATGACTCAAATAAAGTACCAACTACATCCAATTTGTTACTGGAAACCTATGCTTTCGTAAATATTGTAAATATTATTTCTGGTTGAAAAAGTGTCTTCATACATAAAAACAAAAATCACACATCATTGGAAAACCAATATACATTCTTCGCTTCGCGCAAAATCTAAAATATTATGTATATTATTTAATTATATTTAACATACGTCTATTTGGTGTTTATCGTACATTTATCTATTTATTATTATGATTTATGAGTCACGATATCTTAAAAATATACTGTTCGACAAAAACAGGTGGATTATACATTGGCATTAAATTGGTTTTTATTATATGCTACCACAAACATAACACTATACGTCTGTACACACTCGAATTAAAAGTTTTATCATTCCTATCTATACCTAAATAGGTGTTATTACCACATTTATGTCACATAAAAAATTATTCCAATTACGGTAAAAACACTAATGTTTCATAAATTAAGACTAAAGTGTATTATAATATACAAAATGATTAATAATTATTGTATTCATATATAATAATACCTAACATTCAAATTAATGTTTAAATAGAGTTTCAATAAAACTTATATCATCGAAACTAGCAAGTAGCAATCTATCGTCATAAAAGAAAAATGTATAATAGTACGAGTATACGCACTATACATATAAATTTTATATACGTATATAAATCTGAAATATAATTTATTTCTTATTGTATCTTTGATTACAAAATCTCACAGACTTTTAACTTGATAGTAGAATACAAATAAAATTTAATAAAATTTTAATAAAATATCATATAATGTGCATACCGGAACGGAACCTTTATTTAATAATTACGTATTTTCTCCTTAAGATTCATATTGAATTACGAGTACGTTATGTCGTCATACGCTATGGCAAGCTTTTTTTCCTTTGAAATGTTTGATGTCAAATAGTGACGTCGACACTTTTAAAATAATACTCGAAATAACATGGGTTTTATAAGAAATACAAGTAAAAACGTTGTAATATTTTAATTAAACATTTAATTATAATTATAATTCATAATCGTTATAGTTTGATAACTTTTTCATTTATTTTTTTATTCAAAAGAATAACATTTTTAGAATATTAATAAAACTTAAATTAATATTATATACAATTACTAATTTCGATAAACATAAAATTATAATTCGAACTATGGAAATATGGACTACAAGTATTTACGTGATAACAACTATTTAATAATATATATGAAATAAATATTTAATTACCTACCTAATTATTATAATTGTATATTGAATGTCATAATATTTACTCCAATAAACGTATATTAATTTATTATTACTCCAAAAAGTAATTTACGAAAACAAAAATTGTATGAAAAGTAGGTAGATTTTAAAATAAATATTTTAAAATGTAATTACATACTGTGTTATTGTTTTGTTATATAAGTATCTTATCGTTTTTTACTTATTTCATTAAGAATTACAAATTAAATCAATATCATCATTAAAATAATATAAATTAATTATATCTAATATTTTGGATACAATTACATATTATTTAAAAAATGTTATACATAATAATTATAATATAGTTACAATTATATAATACCTATAATTACATTATAAACAATAATAATGATAATTTTTGTAAATAATTAATTGCTGCTATACATTTTCTTATTAGTACTTATATTCTCGAAAATCGTAATGCGGACATTAAAAAATAATTATTTATTATTATATAATATTATGGCAGTTAGAAGATTAAAAATTATTTTAGTTTATTTTAACAAAATTCAAATTTGACATATTATGCATTTTAATAATTTTATAAAGTGTACGAAATAATATAATAAAAAGGGAAGTGATACAGGTGTAAAACTATAAAGAGGATAGTATTAAATTTTGATTAGGTACTATTTGAATGCAATGATAAATCATTACATTCGTGAAAACGATTTTGAGCGAAAGTCATCAGATATGTACCGATTAAAACTATTACATTTTTTATCCGTCTCTACATTCAATATAAATAGTTTATCATAAAACCCTTAAATGAGTCACTGAAATATCCAAATCTGGCAGTACTTAGCTCAGAATCGTTTTTCGAATGTAATGATTTATCAATGCAATCAAATTTTAATTTCAACACTATCCTCTTTACACCTGTATCCCTTCCCTTGCTTTTTATACTTTAAACAGCTATAAAAAAAAAAAATCGTAAATTTAATAATTCACAATTAATTGGAACTGATTTAAGTAAAATGTATTTAAGATTCCATAAAATTTTCAAAATTTTTAAAAATATTTGTCAATTTTATTTAACATTATTGTAAAATATTGAAATATAATAAGAATAATCAATATAAATACTTTAAATATCAATTTTACTGAAATTTCAACTTTAAACATCTAAAAAAAAAAAATATCGAGTCTTAAGTCATATATACCAAAAACCAACAAAATTTTCAAGTTTCTGACTTCAAAATTGCCTGACTTATCGAGAAATATTGAATTATATAATATATAATATACTCGTACAAATATGAAATTGCTGTAATATAGGATTTACTTATTAAAAAAAAAATAATAATAAAACATATTTATAATATTGAAAACAAAAATAAACTTTTATTAATTATTAATAAAAATTTAAAAAATTCTGCCATCAATTTACACGTTACACGATATGTTTATTATAAAATAATAATGAGTGTAATATTTCTGACGAGAAATAAAAAAACATATCGTCCATTCATTTATAAAAATTAAACAATTATTAATATTATTTAGCGTGCCTAAAATGTACGTAATAAAAATAAATGTATAAAATACTAATTAAATTGCATATGATAAAACGTATATTATATATATCATGTTATATAACTATGTTAAACGTGCTCGTTTAATTATAATATATTATTATGTCACTGACAATATGTATAATTCAGTCATTGTATAATATAATGACTAAACATAATTAAAAACTAAATAATTTTAAACAAAATAAATATTAAAAAGAATTATTTTTAAAATAAAATACTTAGGCATTATATAATATTACGTTTATACATTTTATACAATTTATACGATGCCTAAAATATTTTAGGCAAAGTATTGAATTAAATTTTAATGATGTGATGTAGGTATCGCTATAATAAATTATAATTATAATAATATGTAAATTGCATATTTATATTTATAATAATTATACTATTTTTTGTTACGGGTTAAAATAAAATAACATCAAGAATTTAAAAAAAATTAAATTAAAATTATAAATTTTTAATTAGTACCTATATAATGATGAAAAAATAATAATAATTAAATGAAAACCATTAATTTGAATACCATAATAATCATGATTGGCGATTGCTTTTAAAAATAAAATAAATCAATACATATTTATTTAATAATCTTTTTTTGTAATATAAAATTACGTGGACTTTTTTCGCCTGTAAAATTCTTGGCATTAAATACATTCTTTTATTAGCTTGCTGTATAATATTGTTTATCGGATGAAAAAAATATTATTTTTACTCGTATTCAATTTTAATCATATAAATATCTTTCATAATAATGTAAAAACTAATTTTTAACTGCGAATATATTATAATCGTACAAAATCATGTATAAGAATCATATTATGCAAGACTTTTATATACATTATGACATTATGTCATTATAATTATTTATAGATAATATCTACGTTAAATTAAGTAAAAATTATATATGCACTTAGGAAATGTATCTAAATTGGTTTAGGCGTTGTATGAAATATTTGGGAAGTGTATAATATGATTATATTATTATAAATCGATATAGGCAATTTATACTAAAATATTGTTATTTTTAATACTTTGTGTAAAACCAACAGTCGTTTTATAAAATGTCCAGTGTTATATTACAATGGTATTACAATGACTGAATTACGCATACAATGCTGAAGTAACTGCTCGTATACATCATACTTATATAAAGTTATAATATAATATAAATATATTAATTTTTTTGTTAATGTTGTATAATCCGTGTAATATTTAATATTCTATAGTTGTAATAATAAATATATTTTCTTTTTTTAAGTAATAAATTAAATTAAAATGATCTTACGAAATGATATATTATTTGGTATAATACGATTATAATATTACAACGCGCGTCCTGTTTTTATGCACGACCAGAATGTTTTTCTATATTATAATTTTTGTAAAAAAATCGCAACCGTTTGAGAATACGTTACGAAACAAACAATATCATAATATTATAAACGTACACTTTAGATTTTTGGGACTACAATAAAAGGAGGATTGGCATAATGTTACAATAGCATAATATCGTGTTCTATATAGATATCGCGCGATAATAATCGTCGTCGTATAAAATGATTAAACTAGAAGAACATTTGATAATATAATACGCGTATACATATGGGGGTTAAATAGTAAGTTAATTAATATAAAATATTATATATGAGAATGTGAGGTTATATGGGGCGGTTTATCGTAACCGCAATAATGTTATATTGTGAAACGCGAGTAGATTAATGGACCACGCGTATGACGTATACCAGTCATAATATTATCATCTTCATGACGCGTATCATTATATACATATAATATAAAAATATAATAATAAACTTAACCATTCCATTTTGATTTTTCTGAAATAACATTAATAATAACATACGTAAAAGCACGCGTGATTATCGCGACCTCTTGAGCGCAAGACCCCATGTCCTCATATAAGACTCTACGATGACCCGGGTTGGATCAAGGGATCGCGATGGAATAGCTAGAGAGGCTGTATCGTCGGGATGAAAATTTGAAAGGGGACCGTGATTCATTCGTCTCGTTTTTTAAGAAAAAAATTGTTTCGTGTTAAAATTCCTCACCTATTATAATAAGTCCTTAAAAAAATATTACGTCGCGTATACCTCGATCGATGATACCTATTACCTACAACTGTATAGGTACAATATAATTTTACATACAATATTATATCATTATCGTTTGATAATATTATTATTATTATCTCGTGGACGAAGAAATGAATACATTTTGAGCGCGTTATCGCGAACAAACCGTCGCGTCGTATAATAAATTACCCATGTCTTATGTTCATCTCGTTCGGGAACGATGCGATTACGTCGAAATTTAACAAGCGAATGTTAAAAAATATTATACGAAAATATGGCATCCGACGTTATAATAATAAATGTATATACTCGTATATAATATATTGTAATATAATCTTTTGATCTGTTTATACGCGTTATATTTTATATCTTGTATATTATTTACAACGGACGACGACGTTATAATATTTTAATAATATATGATAATATTATAATATTTATACTCGTTCGACGTCGACTTGGTAGATATAAATATCGTCATATATCGTATCATATTATATTTCATAACGTAAATACGGCGATTCCGATTTCGTGTCGCTAAACATCGATGAAAATTATATTTATTAATATCGTTTCGATCGACCGCGCGATTATAATATTTTTTTAGCTATATTATTATATCGTCGTTATAATAGTATAATGTTATCGTATAATTTTACGTTTACACGTCACGATGTAGGTGAAATACGTAATAAAACGTGTGGTATAAAATTTTATTACGTTTTCGAGTCGAGTTATACGACTGTATACACAATAAAGTATAGGGGATACACTAAACTGGGTAAATTATTACGTTTGAACGGGTTACAAACTATTAGAATAATAATAAAAAAAAAAAATTAAAATGACGAAAAAAAATCGTTACACCCGCACAGCTGCGCTTAACGCGACCGACCACGAAATAATAAATATCAAAACTCGCTCTGTATAAATATTAAATAGTAGGTACATTAATATAATATGATAACTAATATATTATCATAATAATAATGATAATGATGATAATAATAATGATAATAATAATAGTTATTAATAATAGTTATTATTATTATATTCGAATACGATTCTGACAGGGATTATAAATTTATAAGTTTGAATTGATCGTTTTCGCGACATTTAATATTATATAAACGCGTAAAATTACACTAATGATTTATCAATATTTCGTAATATTATACCTTTTGTGTATATTTATTTATTTGTCTTTTTTAACGAAAATATGTGTGTCCGCATGAATGGGAGTGCATTTTTTAAGGAATTTTTACTGGGCGACAAAAAAATGTTTTCTCAAAATAGATAGGTAGTCAATTGTAGTAGGTTATAATAATTTAATGTTCACACCTCATAATTATTAAAAATAAATTTTAATTCTAGAAGGTAGGTGGTAGGTAAAAGTTATAAGAAAGTCATAATTAATTATATTAAATTATATAATCTAATATTTTTATAATATTATTACCTACTATTGTTCATTCTATAAATTGAAAAAATGTAACCAAATTATATTTAGACTTAAAAAATTATATACTATTTATACTATTTTTCAAAAAACGTTTTTATGAATGAACGATTTTTATACGTTTTCTTGATCTGCAAGATTGTAACGTCGTTTCTTTATACATAAAATAAAAATTCTTCTTTGATAAATTGCCCAGTCTTTTAAAAAAATACAGTCAACTAGGTGACCAAATATCTTCATTGGTTTACTGGCTTAAAAAATTCACTGAAAATTAGTACTTATATTTTACATATAATAACGTACGCCTTATAATATGTTAACGTTTTATGAACAAGAATTAAATTTGGTAATTTTGCGAATTTAAAAAAAAATCTTCTTGCGGTACAAATATAATACTATATTTACAAACTTAAATGTAAAATATAAACGCGAATCGTCATATATAACGCCATAACTAAATACGTCTGAACAATTAATCACACATCATCAGGTACATTTAGACATACGTATTATACCAACGTTGAGAAACTATTATATTTATAAACTTTAAAACTAAAAAAATGAATAAACTAGGTAGTTTGTAAAAAACAATTCGTCTTTATATACGTTCAAACATAATAATTTGTTGGTTATGGTTTTATTCTATATATTTTGTAATTATATACTGTTATTGTTTACTCGAGTCGGTAAATATATTAAACATATATACTTATTATTATACAGTATATTTTGTGTAAACGACAAAGATAACAGTTACAAAATTATTTTATGACCGGTTTTAAAATTTTAAATGTACAACGCATAATAATAGATAAATTCTCACCCGAACATAATTATAATTTATAATATTATGATGATATAATTTTACAGTTTTTTAGTACCTAATCTTCGTTTGTATATTTTTTTAACCGATTGTTGCGAAAAACGAATAATTTAATGTAATCAGCAATAATTAATATTCTTCTTGTTATATGAATTGTATTTCTTCGGTAGAAATTAGGTATATTATTATTATTTTATCCAGCATTTTTAATTCAAACTTTTAAACTATTCTATGTCAATCCTATGATATGCGTTTCAAACGAATAACTATAATCATATCCCCAGTTAAACTGTATATGTTTATGTTTATCCTGATATTTTGGTTTTGATCGTTATATTATATTATAATAGTAACGTAGTAAAGCCCGTTTTTGTCCCTTTCGCGTTACTTATATAATATTATATTATATACGGTTACTTACACGCGAAATTTTAACCGTATTACATTAAATTATACCTCATTTATTCCGTCATTGTTTCGGTCAGTCCGTTTAACCACGTGATTGAATTCAAATATCACTCACAGTATGTTACAACAATATAATATAATAATTATTCTCAAATGGCTTCACGCACGAGTGTGAACATCTAATGCAACTTAAACAGTCTTCTTAGCCTGTACGCGGACAAATTATATTCATTTTCATTATTATTTTGTATTGACAATATTATGTATAATATTATATAAACGTTACACGAATAAGTACATTTTACAAAATTACAGTTATATATTATAAATTATAATATACAACACTCCATACTTGATTATAAATGTATTACAGTTGGATTAGTTTAAATGCATAATGGTATAGTTATAGTGGGACAAGCACGTATTCAGGATCAATTTTCGGGGGGGGGGGGGGGGGGGGGGGGGGGGGGGAAATTGGGAAAAGTATAAATACAATTTATACATAAATTTTGTAGTTAGCCTTTGTTATATTATAAATATAAAACTACTTTAAAAATTTCGGGGGGGGGGGTTAACCCCTAAAACCCCCCTGGATACGGGCTTGTAGTGGGATAACGAACACATTAATAAAATAATCAATAGATAGGTATATTAAGAGCTTTTAAATTTTATAAAAATTATGTTATAATATATTGAGCCAGCGCGTATCTTTCTATATAATACTATTGATACGTATATTCTCCATATTTAATTTGATAAACATAATAAACTTTATTTATTACTGTTTTTATATAAAAATTAAAAATGAATTTCTTTAGAATTATTTTTTTATTCTTTTGTTAAAATTAGAACTTTATTATCTAATTCAAATATAATCATCGCCATTTAGCAACTAAATATAACGTATTTTTGAATAATACCTATATACTTTAGTAAAAACAAAATTTCCATTTGTTATATGTAATATACTAATATGTTTAGTAAACTTATATAAAACAACACATATGGGTATTTGATTATATACATACTAATCCGTTTCAATTGTAATTTACTTTGTCTTTTTTTTATAGTTTAATATGAGATATGTGAAATTTATAATATCGTTTTGGTTAATTTGCAGGATGAGAGAATTCGTCGAGGAAAATGAAAGGACCGATCCACTGATTCATGCTCCGGACAAAAAGAATAACCCATGGGCAGAAAAAGGGAAGTGTGTAATAATGTGAACGATTTTTAACATGCCCTTTTCTACACCATCGTCACAGTCGTGAGATCCAGTCAAAACGACTTCGGCATCGTTCAAACTTAAATTTTCTTTACATTTTAACGCAATCATTTATTTTTTATTTAATAAAAAGTATAAAAAATAATTGTAACATTTCCAATATCGTGTATTTTTTTGTTTTATTTTATTTTGAATAATATTATACATTTTTAATAAAAAAAAAAAATTATAAAAAAAAAAATATATATAAATAACAAAAGTATTTTAAGGGTAATCGTGTAAGCTCAATAAAATATATAAAGATAAAAATAGTCTCGGTTTCAAATACGATACATAAATTAACTAAGTAGATTAATAATTATTATAAGTAGAACGCATACGCATCTAAATGTTATCAATTTCGGTGTGAGTAACAAATACAATTTTGTCTTCTTTTTTTTTTTTTTTTTTTTTTTTTTTTGTAATTTATAGGTATATTATTATATAAAGTCTATATATAATTTTTACCTTTAGTCATATTTATATATTAATATTATTCTAGTCACTGTACTTAAGCCAATTTCAGGTATATATTAATATCTCATAATACCTACAAATTAATTATAAATGTTTATATAAGTATTATCATGTATTATACTTTTTGATTAATAAAATAATTTATAGCTAAGCATTAACAATCATCGTAATGTCGGCCATACTTTTTTTGTGATTCGTCGCAATAACCTATAATAGTTTGTAATAATATTATATATAGTTGTATGACCTACTACGATTGCTATATTTAAAACAGTAAATTTCGAAAAAATTTCCAACAAAATCCTAATATCTTTGCTCCATTCCGGGCTAAATTACATAAAATTTCGCGTCGTAAGGCATTTCTATAAAATTTTATACATTTTTTTTTTTAAAAAAATCTTTTTTAACAATAAATATTATATCAAACATTTGTAAAAATTTGAATTATGATAAAATTTAAAATTATTAAATAATTATAATTAATTAAAAAATTCATTTTTTTTTTTTTATTGTTGGTTTTTTTGTAGTATTTTTCTGGTAATATTTACGGGCACCAATTAAATTGTAAGTCAATAATTTTTATCATATTCATATGTTATAAAACATGATTTAATTTTTTTATCGTCACTAAATTATTATATCTTAGTTAGGTATGTCATTCGTATAATAATAATGCCTATTGCAGCATATGTTATGTATTTAACTATTAAGTAGATATAAGTATAGGTAAATTCTAAAGGTACATATTATATATATTCGTATATAATATATACATTCATCGAAAAAAACCAATACGATAATAATATGTTTTTATTTAATTTTTAGAAAACATTATTTCAATTATATTATAAAAAATTGTATTTGCAAAAAAATGTCTGTAAATAAATACGAATATACCTAGATGTCTTTGATCGATTTTACATTTTTGTATTTTAATTTATAACGTCATTTTGACGTATTAACATATAGAGTATTTGGTGGAAATTATAATAATAATGTCATCCATACTTATCGTGTCAATATGAAAATGTAATCATTTATGCCGACAACAAGGTAGGTTTCAACAGGTAGGTATTTATATCAGAGGCGGAACTACATATTATAATATACAAAGGTGGGATTTTCTACGGGCCTCGTCGGTGAAAGGGACTCTCTGTTTATTTATATCAAGATATTTTGTTTTGCACTGAAAATATTTATACTTGTATAAGGTAAAGGTAATAAGGTCTATTTATATTATGGTTATTATTATTGACATTTCAAAACTACTAAATATATTAGATTTGTTGTTTGTTCCAATAAATTGTCTAACTATCACAGAATTGATAAGAACATACATATGAAGTTGCAGTAAAGTTTTACCGGTCAACACACTAAAAACACAAACTCAAACCTGTAAACAGTATCCCTTTTTCAGGGATAAAGGTATGCAAATCATAGTGTTTAATTTTAATTAGAATTTGAATGGAATGATAAACCATTGCATTCGAAAAAACGATTCTGAGAGAAGTTCAGTCATATAATGTAGGTAATTAGGTATTGATTAAAAATTTAACATTTTTTATTAAATATTTAAAACGCAAAATTTTATCACGCATATAGGGATCATATAGGGACATATAGTACATAAATGAACACCCTATAAAATTTTCAAGTATCTAAGTTCAATATAAATGCTCATAAAATCCCTTGTCACCTAAATGCCCATATCTGACAGAACTTCTCTCAAAATACTTTTTTCAAATGCAATGATTTATCATGGCATTCAAATTCTAATTAAAATTAAACACCTGTATCCCTGCGACAGAAGTATATAGGCTCTTCTTTTTTTATACTTTAAACAACTATAGAAAAAAAATCTTAAATGTAATAATGCACAATTAATTTGATTTGAGTTAAGTAAAATGTATTTAAGCTTCAATAAAATTTTTGACAATTTATTATTTAACATTGTTGTAAAATATTGTAAATTTGTAATATAATAAGAAAAATTATTTAAAATATTTAAAATTATAATATATCATACTGTTATTAAAATAATTTAAATTTTAATAGTATTAATTATTTCCAACCACAAAACGTCATGGCACATGACTTAGATACGTACTCGTATTATTCTTTATTTTATAACAGCGTTAGTGCGTTTATAATTTAAATATTAATGCAATAATATAATAGGTAGGTATTTAAAAAATATTTTAGATTTTTATATGAAGAATAAAATAACTTATGGAAGGAGGTTCTAACAAAATGTTGTTTAGTTTACTTTACAATGTTCATTATTGTTATGTACCTATATACTGTACCTATATAATATTTGATTAAAAGCACGCGTGACATTATTTGAAACAAAAATAAAGGATATAAATATACTACATAGTACATACGCGTATAGAAAAATAAATTCACATTACGTTACGGTTGTGTGCACATAAAATATTCAAATTTAAATACTAAAACGTGTTTTCACTTGTTCCCGAGTGTATTTAAATAGCAAAAAACAAATATAGTTACAACGTATGTAAGTGCTGTGCAATATTGGAAAATAATAATAATAATAATAATACAATGTGCCTAAATCAATATTTCAGAAATTTAAATTTATCAAAAAAATCAAATAGATATATTATTATTTCAAACAGTAATATCAAATATTATGAATTAAGAATATTTATTTATAAAATATTAATATTTGTTTTGAAAAAATTAAGTTTATTTACTATACTTATACTAAAGCAGTAAAAGTAAATGGCAGTAAATAGTTCATATTAATATTTTTATAAAACATGAAAATCGATTTCATTATAAATTATAATTATATATTTTTTATATTCATATTAATTATTATTATTTCTTATTCAATTAAAACCACGAATAATAATTGAGTAAAATGAAATATCCACTCGAGTGAAACTCGCCAAATATTGAAATATCATATTAATTAAATAATTAATGAACCTATATTATATTATTTATATACAATTATATTATAATCATTATGGTTTTTGCTTGACCTTATTTCTTGTCATTTATTACTGATCTTGCATTTATACAGATATAGATACCTATCATACATATTATATGTGTTCATTATTTAATTTCAAATTATTATTACTTATTAGTAAAATATTTTTATCAATTCATAACTATAGACGATTTATATCGTAATTTGTTAGTATATACTTTGAGTAACTGATAAAATGATAAAACCCTATTCATAATATATATTAAATATATACAACTGCATTTATAATATGTTTTTGTTATAAAAGCATACATATCGTGATACTGCTTCGATCCCCATCGAATTCCATATAATTGTTTTCAATTTTTCATTATACGGAAGAAATTCAAACATTATAAGTTATAACGATAACATAATATCTAGCTTATAACTTATGAGGATATGAATATATGATGAATGAATGAATTATATAATTAAAATTTTGGAACCATTACGTTAATAATTCTTCTACAAAATATAGGACATTGAATACTTCGTAATAAATTCTCGTTTTTATGATGTACCTATATAATGTTTGATGAAATTGCAGTTTTGGGTTTTAAGATTTGAAAATTTTACTGAAGTATACTCACATATGACTTAACATGATGTCAAAATATTAGAAAAATCCCAAGTCTCAATTTTTTTTTATAGCTATTTAAGTTAATATTTTTAGTTTAAATGAGAATCATAGAATCCATCATGCTTTTAAAATAAAAATTAATAGAAAAGCCAAAAACTTTGGATAATTTTATTGAAGCATACTGATAACTGATATAATATATCTTAACGTATTTCCAAAATATTAGGAAAAATCTCAAGACTTAATTTTTTTTTATAGGTGCTTAAAATATAAAAAAGAAAGGGAAGGGATACTGGTGTGGAACGGATACAGGTGTAACGTGTGAAGAAGATAGTGTTGAATCTTAATTACAATTTGAATGCAATGATAAATCATTACATTCGAAAAACAACTCTGAACGAAGTGCTGTTAGATTTGGATATTATTTAGGTGAATCATTTAGGGGTTTTGTATAATAAAATAATAAATGATTTATATTGAAGGTAGAGACTGATAAATGTGTAAATTTTAATCGATACATATTATATATTATCTGATGAACTTCGCTCAAAATCTCAAAATTGCATTCAAATTTAATCAAAGTTCTACGCTATTCTCTTTACACCTGTATCCCTTCCCTTTCTTTTTTACTTATATAATTAGTTATAACTTTATAAGATACTGCGTGAAGAGTTTAATATAAATTTAATTTAAAAAAAAAATTATTAATTGATTGTTACAGCACCGCGTTAGGCGCTGTTAGTTACAAATTTACAATATTAGTATAATGCACTGTAATAAAATATTAAAATAAGACTCGTCTTTTTAATATATTATGTCTATATTTCAATATTTGCGTAAGTTGCGTATAATAATAGGTATATTATTATCTTTGGGGCTCCGAGCGTCGATTCGGGTACACCGTATATAAACACGCATATTATTATACATAATATTATATACAGAACGTTCGAATAAAAACCGACGTGTATATAATTATATTTATTTTATTTTCAGTTTTCGGATAATACGAGTTAAAAAAAAAAAACTTTATTTAGGTAGGTGTACTCATATAATTCCGTTTCCGGAACAAAATAATATATTTTAAATCCTTTTTTACCCCGTCCCTTTCCCGACGAATAATATTTACAAATAACGCTTACATTATATACTCATACTCGTCGCAAACTCAACGGAATCATATAATTATAATCATATTAAATTATAGGAGACAGGAGAGTGTGATGATTTTTATATATATAGGTACCTCACGCATATAAAAATAAATATAAAAAATAAAGTTTATTTTTTAACAAATTTTTTATATTATTTGAATAAACGGACGTTTTAGTCGCGGATAATCGGAAGAGGAAAACCGATAAATTCAAACCTATACATTATTATGTAGGTACTATACCTATTTATTTTTAACGCAATCCGCACGATTTTCCTTATACAATTATTATGAATTTCTGTTCGCTCTGTATAATAACAATATTATAATATTGTGTCGTCACGTTGCGTGTGCACCGTATGAATCCAAATTCCAAGTCACGGTTTCGGGTGACGGCCGAAAGGATCTTTAACCGTGCGCATAATATGCATAATATGTACAATGTACATGTATATTTGTAAAAGGGATCCCTTTGGCGAATATTCGCGGCAATAGTTTATACATTATACGCAATGCAATATACATACATAAATGCACGTTAATATTCAAATTAAATTATCGTCTGGGAGACTAATATTAACAATTTATTATTAGTAGTAGGTAGGTGTGTATTATTATTAACAGGCGGATTCTGGGGGGCGGGCTATGGGCTACGGCTTAAGCTTTAAGTACCCCCTGTCGTTTGACTTTGACCTACCATTTTTAATTTTAATTTTATATTTTCCCCCCATATTGAATGAATATATTCGTAAATTGTGACTATTAAATAACAAATGTTTTCTAATTATTTTAACAACAGTCAACAAGCTATTTTTTATTCGCCCCCTGACAAATATATCTGAATTCATCACTGAGCACCCCCCGTTGGTATGTTAAAATTTTCTAGATCCGCGCCTGGTATTTATGAAATAATATATTATTAAAAAACGAAGGTAGATTTTAGAGATCATATGCAGTGGCAAAAAGAGCATTAATATTGTGTTTTAAAATACCTACAAAAATTGTGACCTAAAATATAGGAATTTTGAACAGGTTTGATTTTCATCGTCACGCGCAATATTTTTAAATTTTTTATATATGTCTAATAAAAACGGCAATTTTGGTTATTAAGGTCTGAACATTTTATTTAAACATTTTCACATAGTAGGTATACTTGACGTATTTCCAAAAACATATAAAATTCTCCATTTTCAATTTTTATTTAAAACTTTTTAAAATTTAAATTTTAGTTAAATCGATAGTTTATGATATTGATATTCAAATAGATTTTTATTACTATTTCTCAATAATATTTAATAAAATTGTCAATTTTGGTTTAAATGGTTCGAAATCTTAATTGAAGCTTTATCATAATATATTGCTAACCTTAGTTTTAAATATTGTGTATACTTATTCGTATTGCAATTATCTTCTTTTTTTTTTTTTTATGTAGGTAGTAGATGTTTAAATTTTAATGAATATATATTTTAACAAATATGTGAAAAATTGAATCATTAATTTAATTAAATTTAAAATAATAGGTATTATCTGACTGAACTTCGATCAGAATCGTTTTCAATTTCATTTCTAATCAAAATCCAATACACCTGTATTAGTTTTTTTTTCATTGCATTATGAATATACGAGTATAACCGCACCTAGGCAATTATAAAAAAAAAAATTATGGCAATTACATTGTTTTTAATTCATTGCGAAAATAATATGGTTCATATGGTTCATATGGTATATTGGTATTGTTTTAATTACAATTAACTTATAATATATTTTTTAAAATATAAAAAGACGAGATGATATTCCTGCCGCAGGGATATAGGTGTGCAAATCATAGTGTTTAATTTTAATTAAAAAAATTAATTTGAATGATAAACCATTGCATTTGAAAAAAACGATTCTGAGCGAAATTCAGTCAGATAATGTAGGTATTGATCAATATATTGTGCGTTTTTTCATCGTTTTTTCTAACGCCAGAGGGCAAATTTTGAGATTCTTAAAATGACCTAAACACAACTACATCTATTTTCCTACCGGAAACATATACTATTCATGAAAATAGTTGCATTATTCTGGGTAGTAAAAGTGTCTTCAGACATGAAAGCAAAAAAAAAAAAAAAAAAAAAAAAGACACATCATGGTAAAACCAATAGGTACATATATTGTAATTGTATTGTATAGGAATAAGGAATATTTGAATTTGAATGATTGACAATTGATATACTTCAACTGTACAAACTAGTCCATAATATATCAATAATTTTATTTTTCAACAGAAAATTTTTTACACATTTAAAAAATATACTTTATTTGTAAAATTAAAATGTAGGTAGATATTAATACATTAATACTAATTAGTTTAATCTACTTATTATTTTGTGTTCATTATGTGTAGTTCATGACTCAGTCATTACCATTGATTTGTAGACCACACACTATGGCTATATACTATATACTTATGCTGACATAGTAGTATATATAGTAGTATGTTATATAGTCACAGTTAATTCAATGAACTGTAATAATCAAATTTAATACACTAGTTGCACGTAAAAAAAAAATATATATATATTTTTTTATCAACACTATATGTCCTGATTTATGTACTCGTAGTAGGTATTATTGATTATCAATCCATAATCCTTTTGAGGAATAATATATATTAAATTACAAATATAATAACTGCAATATTGTTTGTATGTATAAAAATAATCAAACGTATAGTTTGTTTTTTTGTATGCATTTGTAAGGATTATAAGTAAATAGGTAAATAATGATATTAATCATTTATGTATAGGAATGATGATTTCAACATTTATTTATTGTTAAAAGTATTAAAATAATTTGTATCATAATTTTTTATAAACAATAAAAATAATAATAATAATAAAAATAATAAAAAAATTGATCAAAAACAGTTATAAAAGAAAAGAAAACGGTTATAATTCATAAATGCATAAAATAAAATGACTAAAAGTGAGTTACAAACTTTTGTTATTAACAGAAGTTCATTTATACGTACAGTCATCCATTCATCAAAATAACTCATAAATTGAAGTCTCAAGCAACCACACAATTTTGCAGTTATTGCTTTTAAATTATAAATAAAGAACACACTGATTTACATAATATATCTTAATAGATACAAGTTAACATATTTTTCGGATGAAAAAATTCATTGTTTTTCAAAAATAAAAAAGTAAAATTAAAGCGTTGTTAACATAAGAATGCACTTACAAACAATAATAAAAAAATAAATCAGTGAGTATATTACTAGTGTTATGTTATGATTTAAGTCATGATATTGTACACGAGTTTCTTGTAATGTGGGATGTTGAAATATTCATTGATGTGTTTTTCAAATTATGATGTTGTGATGTAGAATGTATAGGATGCCCATGTGTTCTTGATACACCAGTGTTGTTGGAGGGCAATTTAATTTTTTTGGATGCTGAAGCATTTCGTGGTAATGACATAGATAAGGTTGAGAAACTAGTCAATGCATATGACTTTAAATGAGATTTAATTGTTACTGGTAGAGGCAACTGGTTTATACCATATTGGGTAGTTCGGGCTACAATAGCACGACAGCACAACTCTTGGAGACTCAATACTAAAATTTAAATATATTTATATATACGTATAAATATAAATTTATATAATTATTATATTCAACATTTTTATAATAAAATATATTTTTTGTTAATTAAAATTTATAAAAAAAAATAATCAACACAAACCTTTATTTGATCTCAAAAGTCTTTCCATTCCATTTCTATGTAACGCTCGCCTTGCTAATTCACTAAAACTTTCTCTGATATTAAAATCACATAATGGACTAACTTCAAATAAAGTCATATGGTGTTTTGAGGCATAGGATTCTGCTTCTTTGACACTCACTTGTCTTTTAAATGCTAAATGTAAGCGATTGCCTACTAAAACTTTTGGAACTCCTGGTGCATGCTATTAAAATGAACAGAAATTATAATTGTCTTTTTATTATATAAATTTTATAAAATCAAACTTTTGTAGGAAAATGTAGCATAAAATAATACATTTATATATTATATTATATTGTAATTAATTATTTATTCAAAAATATATCTACCTAAATGGAATAACGAAAACAAATGTTTTATTAAAAATTAAAATATTAAAACTATTTTGTGATTCTGAAACAATTTAAGTATAATGATTTAGAAAATATATTTAAATGGTTATAAATATATTTATAATTAGATCTACAATTATTAGGTATTTTATTTTTTTATTTAATTTCTATATGTTAATGTTATTTTAATACAAATTATACAATAAAAATATTGAAAAATAAATCGCTAAAAATGTATTTGAATAAGTACTATCAATTATTATATAATAAAAAGTAAATGTAGGTTTAGATATAGATTTTTTTAAATATACAAATTTTGCTAGTAATCATTTTAAAATAGATAACCAATGAAAAATATAATTTTACGAGCGAAGCGTAGAATGTTTTGATTTTATAATTCGTGTCCTTTTTTTTATATTTTATTATTTATTTATATTTAGTTAGGTATTATTTGGTATTATTAGATCATTTGTAACCAATAGTAATATTATAATTAATTAAAAATGTGTAGGTATATATTAAATATACTTTATGGATACCTCTTCAACTTCTTTTAACCATCTGTCCAAACCATCAAATGACCATTTGTTTGTAATATCATAGACTAATAAAACACCTTGTGCTCCTCTTGAATAAGATCTGATTATTGTACATAAACGCCCTTGACCTGATGCATCCCATAATTGCAATTTTACTCGTTTACCATCCAATAGTATAATTGTTGTTTTATATGCTGTAAAAATAAAAATTTAATGAAAAATTGAATAAATAATATTAACTTTTTTAATTAAATAAAAACGAAAAAATTATAATTTTATTTTTTTTAATATTAAATAACCATAATACATTGCATATTTAGTCTAAACAATTTTATTTATACATCTATTAACTTTAGTAGTAATTAAAAATTATTGTTATTTCTGCAATAGATTATTAATTTAAACATCGGTAGCGCATTAACAGTAGGATATGGAGATAAATCTCTTTTGTCATTTTCTATAAATGATAAGTTTGAATGGATTAAATTAATTATTATTTACATATATTTGACTTATTTGGATCAATTTTTATATTTACTAATACATATAGGTAGTAGTCATATGATATGTAATTAATTATTGTAAGTAGATTCTTCTTTTTTATGCTTAAATAAATAAATAATAAATTTTACTTTATATGACAAGGTCCTTAACTAAAATAGTTTTAAATAATCTAAAACACAATTTTTTTTATCATTTAGTAAGCCTTCAAACTCATATTACAAAAACTATGTCAAAAATGCATTAGGTAGGTAATAAAAACATAATAATCATAATCTATGTACCTACTTTTACTTCAGATATTTTATCAATTGTATTATTTTTAGATAACCTTAAAAAACAAATTTATTTATTTAAAAATAGATATGTAATAGTTGTATAGTTGTCAATGTTTTATTGGAATTTTGGCCTAAAGCCAAATAATTACAGTTAGGAGGTAGGTAGTAATTAGTAAAATAAAATCTAAATGGCAATTGTAAATAATAATAATAATAATAATAATAATGATAATAATAATGTCAAAAAATGTCAGTGTTAATAATACCTAGATAAGTGATATTAATAATATTTAAGAGTCTAGATAGTAAATTAATAAATTCATTGTTCTAATAGATATGTTTTTATATTTATAAAAGGGTTTTTAAATTATGAATACAAAGTTGGAGTTAAATAAGTTCAATTAGTAAATTGTTTAGTATAAAATAAATATAATAGGTAAAATGATTATAAATATTTTGAACTTGTTGTGACAATTATATCTTTACCACTTCCACTGCAATACGGTGACTCAGACGATCCATCTTCAAGATCATTTAACATTTCTTGTTTACCCACATCACTGTCACCAACCAAGAGAAACTTCAACAAGTAATCATATTCTTTCTGCTGCGGACAACCATCAGCTTCAAGCGACATGCCAATTTTGGTATGTTATTGCGTTAAATCATTGACGGATACCAGACAATAGTCTCCGTCTGGTTGTACGAAAACACGGATGTAAACCACTCCGAAAATAATTTATCCGTCGATTTACAAACAGAATTATACGAACTTGGCGTTTTTTTTTTTTGCAATAATTAAGAAAAACATCAAAATTGAATTGTCTTGAACATTTAAGATTTCAATATCCCATCATTGATCATTATAGTGTCGATCAGTCAATCCTTTTGTTGTCCAGATTTAATGCACCTCCTGTTAATACTGATAACACTAATCGATCCATGTGACCAGCTGGACGGTGTACTACCGTAATACAAAGATGTTCTGAAACGTATCAAGGAAGATTATATTATATTATTAATATTTTACATTATTGTATTTTCAAGATAATAAAATATAACTAATATTTTCTGTTATAAAATTACTATTTTATTTTTCTGGCCATTTTAATTTCACCAAAAAAAAAACGTAAATTCGTAACATATAAACATCATAACACGCAACGACATAATATTATTTATTTTGATTTGGTGTTTTCCGTGGCGTGCGTCTTTGGAATGATAACGTTTCTCTAATGATAAGGTCAACGGGTGACGGACTGTCGGCAACGGCAAGACGCAAGACATTGTAAATTACTAAATTGTATTCTTGTAACTTTTAATGAGTGACAACGAATATTATAATAAGAATATATACGATATACAAATTACAATAATTTCGTTTCCCTATGGTGGTCACTGGTCAGTAGTCAGTAAGAATATTGCAAATAGAGTATGATATCGTTTTATTTTTCGCGTCTCTTGTATTTAAATATTATATAAATAAATGATAATTTATTCAGTGTAACGTTTATGTGTTTGAGGATTGAATCGTAGGGGGACAATGGTTTAAAAATACCAACGACCTTGGTTACCAAATGTATGTCGCGATTTGTTGTTGAGAAACAAATGATATTATAGACGGCTAGTGCGATTAAGTGCGTGTGAATTGTCTTCTTTTTTTGTTTTGTTCTTCGTGTCAAAAATTGTAAACTTCTTTTTTGGACGAGATAAAAAATAACGGTAGAACAAATTTTTTTTCGTCAATTAAGTACCTTTTCTATACCTAGGTAAAATCATTCAAATTTTTTACACCACTTACCTAATTCTTACCTAGTATATAGCATTACCCAAAATGCACCCGTTAGGGGACGTTTATTGAAGATGACCAGTAGTCAGTTACTGGACCACTACATAGAAATTGAATTACACAAATTATTTAAAGTAACTGTACAACAAGGCTAAATAACGGACTTAGTAAGTATTTACTATTTAGTGCATTAGTTTTATACAATACCTATATTATTATTTTTTTATACAAATTTAATGAATACACTACCAACATATTATAATACAAAAGGTTTGAGTATTTTGTTTTGTTATTGAAATTAATTAAGTTATGTTATTAAATTACAATTAATTGGTGTAGATAAATAAATAGTTATTGTGTATGAAACGTATTTGAGTACAAAATCATTACACGTCTTCACTATATAATATTTGTGTGTAGTTTTGTAGGTCATTTCATTGACATTTTAATAATTTTCTATTCAAAAAATATAAATGGGTATCTAACAAAAAATATTCTTTTATGTAATATTAAAGTAATGAATAATACAAGTACCTCTACCTCTGTTAATTTTTAAACGTATTTCACTTTCATCTAATAATAATATTAATAGGTAGTATAATTTTAATGAATAATTGGTAATTTGTTAATAGGTACCAATATTATATAATATATTATATAATAGGTACCTACCAATACTATTTTTTTTTTTTTTTTTTTTTTTTTTTGCATAATTTTAAGGTATAGCTAAATATTTTTGTACATTATTGAAATATTATTTACCTATTCATTTAGACCAGTTATTATTTAATTATTCATATTTACTTATTTATATAATATAAGTATTACATAGGTACATATTCAATAATCATTACGTACATTATTAGGTATCTACATTTAATCTGACTTTTGTATGATAAATATTAATTAATAAATTTATTATATGCTTAATCATTATTTTTAACCTTTAACATATATAGGCATATCGATAATATTACATTTAATTTTTAATTTATATCAAATGAGAAGATTTAAAATATTGGCAGATATAGGTATACATAGACTGTCCGATAAATAAGGTACAATCATATACTAAATAATGAAAAATAAATTTTTTATTTTAATCATTTTACATGAACATGATAAATTACATATATTTTTCTATTTTACTACATGATCGTCATTTAAATGATGCATTTTTCCCAACGATGCAGTAACTTGAAAATGCCATCACAAAAATACGCAGCACATTTTCTTTCAAAGTACTCAGTAACTGTGTTTATGACCTTTTTCATTTAAAAAATTTAATTTCCCATGAAAAATTTCATGTACAGTAGTCTTAGGAAGAACAAGTTATGTGTCCATTTTCCTAATTTTGAATCTTATATCTGATCTTAGTAATTTTTTACCGCCTCAATGGTTTCTGTGGTGAATGTGCTAATTGGTTAACCACTTTTCGCCTTATCTTCAACACTTTCTTGACCTGAATTAATTTTGTATACCAAATCGATACACTTTTTTGAGACATTATGTGTGGGCCATAAACTTCAGGTATTTTTCGATGAATTTCAGTTAGAGAAATGTTTTGAAAATTAAAAAATTGTATAAAAAAGTATTATATATTATTAATTGTATAAAGTACAAACTTCTTTTGTCTATAATCTAATAATATTACTTATACCATATATAATATATTATAATATGCACTTACTTATATTTATTTTATTCAAGACTGTGCTAAGAGAGAGGGCTTTTAGGGATACCAAAAAATATAGGTATCAAATTATATGAATTTTTTAAAGAAAAGTTCTTGTGGATATATTATATACTATAATTATTATCGTATAGCGCAGAATGTCCTGGAGAGATCCAAAGGTCTAGTTCGGACGCTTATTTGTTAGAATTTCTATTTGGTACCTAAAGGTTTCTGCCATACCTGGTAGGGGAGATGGTAGTATTCGAGGCAGTAGGCTGTATTTTGCAACGGCAGTCACCCATACGCTGTTGATGCTTGGCTACAGTGCTTAACATCTCGATAGCTTTTGCGAATGTCATGACGATTACACCACACGTCCCCCATTATATACTAATAATGAACACAAATCCACAAAAAATTATTTTTATTTAGTATACACATATTTTGACAACAATGTTATCATCTTCAGTACTAAGCGCTCTTGTTATGATTTGATATTAAATCTGAAGATGACAACATTGTTATCGAAATACGTGTATACTAAATAAAAGTAAATTTTTCTAGATTTTGGTTTATTGTAAGTAAATTATATGAGTATTATATTATAAGTCGTGTTTTATGAACAATAAAAACATCAATTTAGAAATATAATTAATTTGTATATTATGTTTTATAGAAGAAGGACAAAGAACGATCTAATCTCCATGAATTCGGTTTGGATGCAGTGTCCAGTGCTGTTGCCACAGCGATAGCACGATCAGTCGTTGCTCCATTTGATAGAGTTAAAATTATTTCACAAGTAAGTTAAGTTAAAATTTAAATAGGGTTTTAAATTATATGCAAGTATTTAATTTATAAATATAAAACTAATTTATTATTAATACACAAATTTATTATAACAAATAGTATTTTAATTGATTATTAATAAGAAATTATGTATATTATATAATTTAGATTAATTAATTATAAAGTTTATTACTCATATATGTATTTATTTTTATTTATATTATAATACTTATATCAATATTTACTAATATTATTCTGTGAATTAAAAAAATTATTTTATTACATATATATGTGTATATTTTTTACTTTATGCATCTGAAATAATGTTTTTCTATTTTTATCCCATAGGTTCATTACACATCACCAGTAAATGGTCAAAATAATTTACATTATCATCCAGGTATTTTTACTACGTTAAATCAAATTTACCGTGATCAAGGTATCCGTGCATTATGGTTTGGAAATTTTACCAATATAATAAGATTTGTTCCTTCTCAAGTAAGTATCTATTTTAGTATTTTATATTTTTCTCTAAAAATTAATTATTATACAAAAAATTGTAATATAATAATATATTTTATATATTGATAAGTACATCTTATTTAAGTGGTTATTTAATTAAATTAGGTACCTGTACCTATTTTACATTATGGTTATAATCAGGGCTCGTGAGTTCATGCCCTAAAAACTGCCTATATAAGTATGCACTTATGCACTAAACGCTGGAAAAATATGCATTGAAATATGCATTTAAAAAGTTCAGAAATATACATTTATATGCACTAAAAATCTGTTACACAACACTAAAGCGTTTACACTATTAACTTTTACTTTGCAAACCTTACAAAATAATATTTTATTGACTGCTGAAAATATATTTTTGTCAAATGCAATCATTAATTGTCTTAGTTTATGGCCAAAGGCGGTTTTTTTCGGCATGTTAGATAATTTAAAAAATAAGTTAATAAAAAATATATATAATTTATTATAAATAACTATGTAAGATTTATCGAAATATTATTAACCAACATCCGCACACATATGTTACAATAACGATTGAAATAGTCTATAATAAACCACTGTAAAAGTATCAAAATAATACTATTTCATATAATATGTTTTCCACTACTTGCTTAATTCAAGCTACGTATACATTCGTATATGTATGTTTGTATCTTTGTATGTGCTTTATCTG
Source organism: Tetraneura akinire (assembly GCA_021307375.1). Classification (NCBI taxonomy): domain Eukaryota; kingdom Metazoa; phylum Arthropoda; class Insecta; order Hemiptera; family Aphididae; genus Tetraneura; species Tetraneura akinire. Next base: position 7,438,959 of record JAIUCT010000017.1, on the reverse strand, counting down.
CTCTATACGTTTTATTTTTAATAATTTTAAAAACTCATATATTTTATATTGTGCAAAAATTTAAATTTTGCATTATAATCAAATTTTGGTAAAAAACCTCTAAATATGCAAAATAAAACTTCACATACTCAACCACATGGATTTCCATATCATAGCATTAAATATATCTAGCATTAAATACGACTTAGCAAGATTGATATGCAAATGCATGAATACACGAGTCCTCGTTATAATCTTTTAAATTTAAGTCTACCTAACCCACCTAGGTCACATCGCTGTCTATAATACTGGGAATTTATGATTTTACAAATTATTCATTATAAATAATTTAGATTATGTGGTGTACCTTTAATGTACGAGTCAAGCTATTATTTAGCGATATTTAATACACTTAAATCTTGTTTGTTGAACTTATAAGTATTTTTAAATTTTGCAACTTGTTAAAAAGACTGTGTATGACTAAACTCTGATTTAAATTTATTATGTATTATTTTCAGACAAAAAAACAATCATCATTTCTTTTTATTGATAGTTATTTGACTGTCAATTTGTCATTGAATAAAGTTAATATTTTTATTTTTTTATTTTATATTCGTGTATATTTGATAATCAAAATATACTTCAACATTCTGATAGAAATCATGGTCATTTTATTAATAATAATTTAAATAGTAAAAAATAATAAATAAATTACTCATATAATTTGTGTATACATTAATTAATGTATTTATATATAAATAAATAACAACAATCATGAATTATATTTGAATGGTCAAAAGACCGTGTGCGACCACAAATGTTACAAATAATAGTGTGACCAACAGCAGTTTAAAAACAAACAACATTATAATATTATTTATTTTATATTTAAATAAAGCATAATATAATATTATTATGTGAAAAAAGCAAATTAAATAATATGTTTATTCATCAATAAACAGTAATAAAAAGTTCATTTGTTCAATAATAATAATAATAATTTAAAAACCCACATTCTTCAAAACAAATACTATTTTTTGTTTTTAACAAAGTTGATTATATCAATATAACATACAAATATTTTTTTTATGAATATTATTTATATATAAATTATATTCTATATTTATTGTCATTAGGCGGTAATGTTTGGATTGAATACATTTTATTTAAAATTACTTCTGGGCAATATTAAACATAAAGATGATGGTTGGAGTCATACAAGTTTAAGCTTGATATCGGGTGGATTATCTGGTGCAACTACTTTATGCATCTTTTATCCTTTACTTTTTTGTCAAACTCATTTAGCTGCCCATGTTGGACCATTGGTAGATCGTGAATATACTGGATTATTGGATTGTATACAGAAAACAGTACATACAAATGGTGTTAGGGCATTATATACGGGTACTTATTTGATTATTGATTATAATTTATTTTATTTTATAATGCATATTTCAATGGGGAGTTTTTTTTTCTTTACAGGTTTTGCTATTGCAGCTAATGGGATGGTCATAAACAAAGCGATTTACTTTGGAGCGTATTACAGTTTTAACAAAACAATATTAGATCATATTAATAGCCAACTTTCCAATGAAGAAAAAGATGCAAAATTACCATTTTGGATACGTTTCACTACTGCACAAGTAAGATAAATTCACTCTTAAATAATGAATATATTAAATTAAATATTAAATTTTAATATAATTATATTAATATAAATATATTGAAATGCATATATTATGTAGGTTTCAACTTACCTGTCACAAATATTCAGCTATCCTTTGGATACAATAGGTCGTGTGTTAATTGTACAAACAGCATCAGAAGAGAAATCATATACAAATGCCAGAGACTGTTTCTCTAAACTTTGGAAATCTCAGGGCTTATCAGGTTTATATCGGGGGATGTTGCCAAACATGATTCGAGCAAGCGGTTCAGCTTTAATTCTCGTGTTGCATGATGAGTTCAAATGGATACTGAGTAAAATGGGTTTATTTAGTGGAGAAATTCAAGAGAAGTAAATTATAATAAGAATATTATATTCCTCTCTTTTTCTAATATTTTGTCATATATATAATATATAAAATTTTTATAATATTATTTAATAATATTTTTTAATGTTTAATTGTTAGTTAATGCCATGCGATTCTAGTCAAGTATTCTTTAACCTTGTTAGTATCTGCGACCAATTATTTGTGAATACCATGTACAATTTAAATACTTGTTATGGATATTAAATAAATCCTATTGATTTTATAATTTGCTTAATTGTTTCCAATTTAACTAAAATAGCTCCTTTAAAATAATATATTAATTTTTTTTAATATAAATGTGAATTTTCTATGAAAAACTTCATATAGGCTTATATTTTTAGACAGTAATTATTTATGTATTGACTAATATTGTAGCTATAATTTTACATTTTCATATAAGTGTTACATTGATAATTTGTTAAAAACTCTATTAATGTTAACTCATTTTCTAAATAAATTTAAGTTTTTAAAACAATTTAAATTCTTTTATACATAGATATTTTACGTTTATAAAAATAATATGAATATTAATTATAAATAATGTATTTAAAAATGGTATAAAAGAAATTAAATATTAGTAATTATAAAGTATTTGATTATCTACAGTTAATATAAAAATTATTAGTTAAAAAAAGTACCATAATAATTATTTGAAAAAACATAGATATTATTTATTATTCATATTTAATAAATTTATATTATAAAATTTAAAAAAATAAAGCTTCAAAATTTCATTAAAATTAATTGTATAATGTATTAATATATTATTTTATTAAATAAATTAATATATTGCTTTATTTTTGAAAACCATATTGTGTATATGTACTTATACAAATAAATTATTTGACCGATTATTATTAATGGGTGACATGGTTTTTAATATAATTGTCAATATAATACACATAACATGAATTGTAATATTTACTACGGTATTTTTTTATGCAATCTTACTAAACATAAATAAATTAAGTATTAGATTACGGGAATTAATTTTTTTTATTATTATTATTAAATAAATCTAATTAAAAAAATAACTTTTATAAGTGAACTGGGAAGCTATTAAGCCATAGGAAATTGTAATTGTAAAAATAACCAGTATCAAACTGTTTTATATTAATATACTAAAAGTTATCTATAATCTATATAAATAAATAAAATTTTGTACATTAATGCTTCAAATTTTTATTTACAAGATTTAGTTTAGTTGTATATGCTATTAGGACTATTAATAAAACACATAATTAATAAATAAAATTTGAAATATTTGGACTTCAGCAAAGTAATGTAACACGGAGAAACTTATGTTTCTCAATGATTATGTTTTAATATTTATCAATAAAAAAGAAATCTCAAATTTATAATTAGTAATTACTAAAAAGTAATAAATGTAGCTCTCAAGTACCAAGATAAAAATTACAAATATGTATATTATAATAAATGTAGAAAAAGTATAAATGTTTTTAAAATTGTTATCAATTATTTTTCTATTTTTAAAAATTAATTTTTATAATTTACAGTTGCAAAAGTATAAGAGATCCATATTTCATTATAATATTTTTGGTGTACCTCTATTATCTACATCAGTTTTTTCTAACCTTTTTGTCAATAAGTACCAATAAAGTCAAAATTAGGTAGATAAGCAGTTGGTAATTAAATTTTTTAGTTGATTTCATCATTAAAATATTTTATTTGATACATTAAAAACTTAGAATTATTAATTATAAATAATAATTTTTAGAATACAATTGTATGGTTTTATCCTTGTAATTAGTTAATATAACTAGTGATTAAATGGTTTATAAAAATATTTGGCCACCCAATTTCTGGCCTCGAATCTCGATTAAAAAAATTGGGATTTTGGGAAACACTGTCCTTTACACACTTAAATCCAGTGAAAAAAATTATAATTTTTTTTTTTTAACTTATAGGTACAATAGATAAATCAATTACTTTTATAATAATTGTACAATTAAGAAATTTAATTTCTATTGTTTTTTTTAAAAAAATATTTTTATTTTTAGTTTTTATCAATGAAACTAATATAACGTTACGTTTAAACTATATTATAATATCTTCTATAGGAGTATACATACCTATTATAATATATTGAATATAGTAATATTATTAATTAACATATCTACTGCCCAAAATGTAAACTACAAAATATGTAATAGGTATACAATTTAATTATAAAAATGTATCAATTAATTAATTAATTATATTCAACGCCTATATCGTACCTATAACTTGATGTCAACTTAAATACCTATCTTATACCTATTTATAGTTTACACGCGGGTTCGGAATTTAATAGCTTATAAAATAATTATAAAAAAAATGTTTGTGGCAATGTGTAATTACAAGTAGGTAGATATTATAATAAGATCGTTGATACTTGAATTTATTTTCATTCGGACATGAAGTTGAATAATTCGAGTCGAATCGAATAGGAGAAAAAAATTGACCAATACCAAACTTGCATATATATTTTTTTCATATACTACTAAATCGGATTAGTTTTTCTTGTCTTCGTCGTCCGTCACGACAGCATTGTTGTATTGTTCGCACGATTGCATTTCAGTGTGTTGGCTGGAGACTGCGGTCAACGTGATCTTCGTGCAGTACACGATGGCCACCAGCACCGTGATGATTAAAGATACGAGTGTGATACCGGCGAGTAATACGGTCAGACGTAACGGATTGCCGTAGCCACTAGTGTTACGGTAAGCGACGGATTTCCTCTTGATGTCGTATATGACGTTGCTGCCGACGGTCACGACGATCGCGTCCTTTACTGTCTCGTCCACCGAACCAATATAACCGTTGGGTTGTGACTGTAACGGGGGCGCCTGGCACACAATGCGTTCCGGCACCACCAGGGTGACGTTACACGCGACCGTGGACGCGTTTTGCAGCAGCACCGTCAGATCGCCTGGCATTTCGTAACCTCGGTCCAGATGCAGCCCGCTTATGGTCACGGTCCGATGGCCGTCCGTCTCAAAGTCCGTGAACACCGGGTCCGGACACAGGAAATAGTTGAGCCTCTTTCGGGACTGCTGTAACAGCACCAGCGTTCCCTTGTTGAACGTCGCTTGGAAGCCACACGGTAACGCTGTAACCGATGACGGGGCGGGCCGATTGATTTTTGGCGACGTGCAAACCATGTATGTGTCGTTGTGCACTTGACAGGGGCTCGTGTGCGTGTTTCCGTTGTACCGCACGAACACCAGCGGGTTCTGAATGCACGAAAAATACCGGCCGTGGACCGGTAGCCGCGTGCCGCCGGACGATATTGCCCGGAACGTTTGGTTCGCGTCCACCGACGGCGTGCCCGTGTACACGAACAATGGCTGATCCACGTACTTGTTCAGGTAATTGTCGAACTGGAGTTTCACTTTGCCGGATGTCGGCTCCTTAGTGGCGCCGGTAATGCACGTTACGTCGTTCTCGTTATGCGCCGTGATCGTGCACGTGACATTGTCGCCAACAAACACGCGCAACTCATTGCCCGCATTCAAAAAGTTGCCGTGGATGTTTATTTGCGTGCCGCCGGTTATGGGACCGCACATTGGCTTCACGCTGATGATCTCGGGTTCGACGAAGTAAAATATCTGTTCGGATCGGATCACCACGGTGGACATCTCGTTCTTATCCATCATGGGCATGTACTCCACTTCCACCGGGCCATCTTTCAGCTTCATCGTGCTGTTGTCGTTCACGACTGGCGTTATCGTACACGTGACCATATTTTCGTCGCTGGCCTGAGTCGGTTGCAACAGACATCTGAACCCGGCCACCGTCACTTTGACTTGCCTGTTCTCGGACAATAACTTGTGGTTGGTGATGCCAATTTTTATGGTGGTGCCACCGCCCCACGGGGCGTATGACGGATCGATAGTTGTGATCCGGACCGCGGGACACTGGACGACCACGCGTTCGAATTCTTGGACGGATCCGATTAGCGTGCGCACGTCGCAGTTGTGGTCAAGTCCGGTGCACCCCATGTCCCGTGGACACCATCGGCAGTAGTACCGATACTTGACGTCTTCCCAGTAACACGCCACGCACTGGCCACCCGTCTTATTGTTGGTGCAAACGTTGTAGTTTTCCGTCACGTAGTAGTCGGATTCGTTATTGAACTGCAATTGCACGCCGGCCACGGTCACTGCGAAGTACATGACCGGTGACGAAGTCGCGGACAGCTGATTGTTCTTTTGAACGTTGGTGGATTCATTAACCGATCTTTCTGTCATGGATGCGCATGCCACTTGATCCGCGCCCACCAGTTTACCGTCCGTCGCTGTTCCGTCCACATAACATGTAATCTGACTCCGATTTAGCAGGCCCACGAACGCGGCGTTGTCGGTGGTCACCTTCAGGATAACATCTTGGTACTGAGTCGACACGTTGTCCTTTTTCGTGTAGCTGACTGAATATTTCGGACACGACCGAGCATCGTGAACCAATAGTAGTTGTAGCGATACGTCAGGGTTCGTCGTGATCGTCTCATTGTGGTAGGCACTGCCGTTCGTCGCGATCGTGTTATACTCACTGCCGTTCATCGACGCCGTGACGTTGCACAGCTGTTTGTCCAGCGACCATGTGCACGCCGGTGTCGCGGTGGTGCATTCCGTGCACGTAAGGAAAGCACTGCAATGCGTTTTCTGTAATTGCAGTGTATCGTTTTTCAATTCCGTTTTTAAAATAGATTTGTCCGTGGACTGGCACTTAGTTTCAGCACACGTTAAAATCACCTGAAAAAACAATCCAAATTATAATTTTATAGTATTTTACAGTACGTCAGTACGCTGGTGGCCAATGGATAGAATGTAATAAAACCCTTTAAACTTACCTAAGAAGTATACTTAATGGAATAATAGAGACTAGAAGAGAGCGTAGAAGAATAAATTACAGAAATTCAAAAATTGAATATTGCTATACCATATACCTATGCAACGCACGCAAAATTGAAATAAATAAAAACAGCCATTTTTTATACATACCTACAGCATAATATCGTCTATTTGCATATATAATTTATTTTAAATTAAAATTATATAAAAATTTTCATATTCGTTGCATTAATTTTTTCTCTCTCCGAGTATGTTAGGTTTTCAAAGTGTTAATAATATTTTGTGAATAATAATATCAAGTTGTTGAGTTATCAGTGACGTTTTTATTTATATCAATTTTATGGCGTATTGGCGTGCGTTTGTTATACTATATTGCTCGTATATACAAGCATGTAAATGTGGCCAGACTTTTACTGCAGATATTGCTGAAGTCTGAAATATTCCTAAAAAATTCTTAAAAATTATATTCATTCATTTTACATTATAGAATAACAACACTCACATAGTAATAAAGTACGTTTTCTCACTTAAGTTAAATAAGAACTGTTCTAGTATATTAATGATGAACTACAATAGGTACTACTATTATAATATATTATAAATTTATAACTAAAATAAATAAACCTAGTATTTACCTAGGATTACATCGCATGATAGCAAATCTGCACTAAAAAAAAAAAATCAAGTGTTGCTATAGCATACCCAGCAACACCCGTAAACACGCCTGGTCACCTATGTACCTATACAAGACACATCTTGACCGTCGTACGCGATGATTGGCCATTTAACTGCGTTAACTGTTTACCAGATTATATGTCTTTTTTTAGTGACATAATAATCAGAGCAACTGAGCAAGATTATAACATTTAGGGTAATAAGGTCGTAAGTATATTGCATTTACATATATAATACCTATGTCCTTTATACGTCATCATCCCTTTTTTTTAAAAAAATAGATAATTATACTTATTTTCGACTATTTATTAGCAGTGTTAAGATTAGAAAACTATTTTTCTAACTAAATAAAGATAAAGATACCTATACATTTATTAAAATGTATCTATATAGGTAAAGTTAAAAATACAAATTTTATTAGGTATCTAAATGAAAAATAGATAGGTACTAATATATTTTATTTTTATATAAAATATCAACTAAAAACTAGAATATTAATTAATTAGATAACTAAAAACAATATATTTAAAAAAGAAAAGCTGATACTCCTGCTGCCAATGATAAACCATTGCATTCGAAAAAACGATTCTGAACGAAGTTCGAGGGAAGTGCTTTATTTTTCAATTTAAAAGGCGATTGTAATATAATGCTTAGTTTGCTTTCCATTAATCCCAACTCTGATATAATAATGACCAATAACTCAACTATTATACGTATTATTAATAGGTATTGTATTACGTTAGTAGTTCGGTGTTTATTTCAGATTATTTTCTTTGGAATGGCACCGATTTTTCTTCTAGGGGGAGGAGGAGGAGGACGATAAAGTTTATTCGTGTAAACTTTGCCCCCCCCCCTCAGAATGGTAGCTATTTTCAATAAACACCGATTACGTTTAACGGATAACGTGAACTTACTATCAGGATCGCAACCCATAATCGGTTAGTAAATTCACGTCTCGCGTAAGAAATTTTAAGTTTCATTGTGCGTCCGAAGTTGACAGACATATTGATCAAGGGTTTGTATATGCACGTCTTACTGAAAACAAACAATTGTCCGAAATAAATATCCATAATATTGTACATAAATAAATAAAATATTTCTGTTATTGATATCGCTCCACAGTTCCATACACATTCGTGTTATTCAATTTAATCATAATCATCATACATGACATAATACATAATATAGCTATACGCGTGTATATTATAATAATTACTTATAATACATATAATATTAATAATGAAAATATAAGACATATTAAGTACAAATATATTATATTGCGCACGCAGTCATTTTAATTTTATGTTTTTAATATAAATGATTGTTTCTCGATTTGATCGCCCGTTTAGCTATTATATTTAATTATTTAATCGTATTATAGTATGATATATGTATTATGTACAGTGATAACAGCAGTATTAGTAGGTACAATATTTAATTGCTGATATATTTATAAATTATTAAAAATCGTATCACGATATTATACTAGTCGCAATTAAAATATAAAACGAAATTTCATATTATTATTATACGAGTTATACTTTATGGTGAAAATTTAAATTACAACTCGATAATTTTATAATGGTTACTTCGAAATATGTAATTATTATTATTATTATGTTCTCCAATAACGAATTTTAATATTATTTTCTATACAAGTAATTTCTAAATGTTATACGCGTGTTGTTTTTAATTTTAAATCGACAGACAAGACATAAAATATATCGTCTCTGTTATAGGTACGTCATGTGAACACAGCTAACGGGGGAGGTGGGTGTTATTTTATTAATTTTGTCCTTATTAATAAAGGATATATTTTTATAAACGTAATAAGCGCAAAAATATTTTTATATAGGTACTCCTGTTTTCTATGATAATTCCTATAGTTCATATAGTTCAGCCACTAATTATTGCAATGTACCTACTGTAATATATGTAATAATATGTAGGTAGGTACTATGTATTATGATCAAAATATAAATTATATTATAATTACATAAAAATCTAATGACGAAAATATAATTTTAATATAAAATAATAATTAAATTTGAATTTATACATACTTGTTTGAGTAGGTACCTATTATAAAGCGTACAGCGTCTATATTTTATATTTCTTACTTGAAAACCGGATAAGTATATAAGATTCCAGTTAAATAAAACTATTATATTAAAATATTTAATTCTATAATATTGTTATTGTAAAAAAATGAATTATATATATATGATTATAATAAAATGTTTTATACAGTACACATTTAATGTACTTGGAGTGTCCGAAACAAATTGTACCGCAGACCATACAGCTTTTTGATGAATTCTATATTCGCTGTGATATAAATTGTCTTTATAAATAAGACTATTATTAATTCTTATCACTTACTCTGGATTCGTATTAATTAATAGTAATAACAGGCGTATAGTCAAATAATTTAATTATAATAATATATATAATTTACTTATTATATACAATTAAAAAGTGTATCGAATTATATACAATTATATAGTTTTCAAATCAATTTATAATTTAAAAATCTATTGATATTTAGTCTAATATAGTATATAAAATAAAATATAAAATTTTTACGGCTTACATTATTTATTACAATATTCAATATAATTATATATGGCACAATTGAAAACTGTTATAATTATTTTTGTATATATTATATATATATATATATAATTATTAATTATTATTTTTATTTATTTATCGAAACTACTTGTGACTAATGAACAAGATCATCAGGGTCGGTATGGGTACCTACTAAAGGTCCACGCGGCTACGTAAGAATTTTTTTTTCTCTATTTAGGCCAAAGATTCAAATTTATTATATTTTATACCATAAATACCATAAAAATAAATAATAGTAAATTGTAATTAATTCGACGAACTAATCAACTATAAATTAGGGCCCTGTCCCTGCAAGAATCCCTGTCCTGCCGTGGTCAAGACAATCATGAATCATGATTGATATTATAATTTAAGATTATATCGATAATAGGTATCTTAAATCGTAGTTTTAGGTATTGATAGACAGATATAATATTTACATAATTAAAATATGAAAAACAAATTTACTTTTCATGGAAATAAAGATTTCACTAAGACACTAAGTACCAGTTGTACAATATGCGGTGTTTGTATTTTACCCCAGAATTTAAAATAATAGTTAAAAAAGTTTTTAAGAACCTAATTAATAATTATTCGTAGATATTTTGTTATTTACTCGTATTTAGACTCAGAAAATTTTTCTTTATATAATATAGGTACATTTAAATAAGTATTATTATTATTATTATTATTATTATTATTATTATTTTAATTAATTCTTTATTGAATATTTTGAATAAGAATATGTCCCGCATAGGTACCTTTATACCAAACACATAATGATATTAATGTCCCAATAATAAAAAAAATTCATTCAGCACGTTACATTAATATAATATTTTAACTTGTGTTGTATTATCATATAATTATTTTATAAAATACGATCTAAAATTATACAGTTATATGATTTTCTAAAATTAATGACGATTTTTAAATGATATTTGCTTAACAGTATACATATTGATACTTATTTAATTAATAAAAACACAAATAATGGATTTATTTGTAGAATAAAAATCTATATTCTCCGCCGTATAAGAGGATATAAATTTTCCGTGGTATAACGGCGCGCTATTATCCCTATACACCCACATAGAATATAATAATATATTATAATTATTGTAAAACTTGTCCTATAAGTATTTAATTATTATTATAAAAATATTATATAAATAAAAATATATACACTAAATACATAATTATTTTTAAATGAATATTAGAATTATGTATTTGAAATCATAAAACCTAATGTAATTAAATATAGGTAATTCATAACTACTGTTTTTAACGTTTCGTAATTTCGGATGTGCCATTGTCCTCACCGATGTCGTTGATAATGTGTCGAAGTCCGTTCAACGGTTCCGTCTCGACAGCGCACTTGCGATCATCATCGTACACTTTCATTTCCGTGGACGGTTGATAAAGATGAACGTTCAACAGGTCGTAATTTTTGGAAGACTTCAAACGGACAAGAATCACGCATAAGAACACTATGAACGAAACGTACGCACCGATGGCGAACACGCTCGGTAAATAATCGACGCCATTTGATTGGCTGCTGGATCGAGCCGACGAATTGGAACGATTGTTGTATTTTTTCAAATTAGAAATCTTCGTTGTAAAATTTCCTATGGTGATGACGATTGTTTGAAGCGGTGGCGACTGCGGGGTGGACGGTAACTGACAAACAATCCGACGGAGCTCCAGTTCAATGATCTGGCACTCGGATGAGTTTTCGTCCCATTGGATCGACAGGTTAGTGATGGTGTAACCGCGGTCTAAGTCCACGCCGTTTATGGTAACGTCACAGCAGTCGTATACTGTGAAATCTGTGAAAATCGGGTCCGGGTACAACGAATACACGGGTCGACTCGACGGAAGTGACAAATTCACCGTCTTCCCAAAGTGCACTGCTTCGAAGTACACCGACAGCTGATAGACGTCCTTGACGTCAATCTTGGTCGTGAGCGGCCAGCACATCATGTGCGTGTCGTTTTTCACTGAGCAGGATGCGTGGTGTACCGTTTTGTCGTCTGCATGCACCGATACGTTTTGCAAGGACGTGAGATTTTGGCCTCGCACCCAGAACTCGTAGCCACCGGACTTGATGCCGACGAACGTTTGGTTTGCGTCTATTACCGGTGGATCAGCCTTGATTTTAGTGGGACTCTGATCATCATTTGGCTTAAAATGACGATTGACGAAATCGAAGTCGCGGCTTGACTGTAACATCAGATGTTGCGGTAATTCGGGTAACGTTAAGCATACGGGCCCACGATCCGTCGTGACATTGGCGTTCGGCGATATGGTACACTCGATCGTGTCGTTCTGGTATTTCAAATCGATGCAATTATGGCCGGCCACATTGGCGATCAAATCATTAATTTCATTTTTATTATGATACGACAACAATATTCGGTGATCGTGCATAGTAATCCGAACAGTATTGCAGTCGTCGTTTTGTTCGAATCGGTCGATCCTAGCCGCGGAACACTGGCTGTCAATCATCATTACTTTCGTTTTTTTAGTAGAGCTGAAGTCCCTTAGATTTCGTACGATGCAATGGTGATATGCGTTGCCGCACGTTTCCGTTTCGGGACACCAAATGCAATAGTACCGATTGTTTTTGTCTTCCCACAGGCAATCCACGCACGAGTCGTTCGCGCATTTCGGTTTCGGCTCGGTCACGACGTAATGATCTCTCGCATTGTTGAATTTCAACGGGTTGCCATCGAACTCTAGCCAAAAATACGATGCGGTCACGTAGATGGGATCGTAATGGGATAACTCTTCAGTTCGGATTTCCCGTCTCCAGTGACACGCGATGCGGTTGTCGTGTATAGTGATGGAATTGTACGCGTATTTAATATTGTTCAAATGACACTGCAGTTTTTTATTGGCACCGTTCAGTAAACCGATGAACGCCGATTGTTCTGCGGAAATGGTCACTGTCACGTTGACGTTTCCGTCCCTTTCGGAGAATTCCACTGAAAATTTCGGACATGCGGTTCCATCGTGGACCACGAGACCACCGGTCAACGCGGCCGTCGCGTCCTTTATTCTGACGCACGTTTGATTTTTATTGGACCAGACGCACCGTGCGTCCGTGCACCTCTCGCACGTCGTGAGCGCCGTGCAGTTGTCGATTGTTTTGCGTGATGCGATTGTCGTTATTCCCGGTTCAGGCGCACGCCCGTGCACGACAGACAACGACACGATCATCACCTGTTATCAACAAAAAAAATCAAACATTATGTTGTAGCATTGAACATTTATAATATAATATTTTTTACAACGTGATCTTAATCCCTATAAAAAAAAAAAAAAAATTTAATTTCTCTTCCCTATAATTAACCTAATTTTCAAAAATTTCCATAATCCATATAGTAATAAGTTATATTTTTTAGTAAATTTAATGCAACTATATATAATAATTATATTGTAATTACACATAATAATAGAAATAAAATTGAATTAACATTATAATTTTGTTATCTGACAATATTGTTTAATGTTTCACAATAGGTCATATCTCATATAATTATGATTTAATATTATTTCAATTTTTTTTTTTATAAAATCTAATATTATTCAATATGAAAAATAAAATATTGTTTCCTTTATTTTACTATTTGAGTAGGTATCTATTATCTATATCTACGAAACATGGAACAAACATAATATATGGATATTATATTTTATTAATATCAACATGGATTATAAAATATTTAAATATTCAATTCATATATTATAAGTTGTGTAAGGGATGTTGATTATTTATGTACATAAATAATATACTAAACATTCAATTATAAAATATTAATTTGCAGGTAAAATATTGAAATCGCTATACTATTTCGGCATATAAATATTATGTAGAAAAATATTACAGCTGCTAATATTAATATGGGTACACATTGAATAATGAATAAATAGCGTTTAAATTTGTTATAAATGTATAATGAAAATAAATACTTACCATAATTATCATTCTGATCAAAAAACAAGGAAAAAATCGATGTTTCCAGTCATATTCAGGCTTTGATCGTTTACTGACGAACATGTCACTCAAGTCCTGTATGTTTTCCTGAAAGTGTATACGACATTATTTAGTTATTATTTTTCATAGTATTATTGTAAAAGATTAATTTAAAAAAAAATCACTATCACTTTGATATTTTAAATTTTAATTACGATATTTTGATCTGGTATCATTTATTCCTAAATTAAATATAATATATTTTACCTTAATAATGTATAATATATATTACCTTAATTAATACGAGTATCTTAATTTAATTGATTTATTTCATTTTTTTTAAAATAATTTATATTTAATTAACACTATTACATCTACAATTATTATAGTATTCTTATAAATCTTATAATCTATAATTCTTTTTAAATCTTTATAATTATTTTCTATTTTAATATGTAATATATTTTTTATCCGTTAATTTTTATTCCGTTAAACTATCTCATATTCGATTAGTTGTTCATAAGTAATTATCGTGAAATAAATTATTTAAAATTGATTAAAATATGGAACATAATTTTTTGTCCTGTTTGACCTGTTCGTCAGACGTTCCATTCTCGACGGATACGCCACAAACGGTTAGCGAGTATCCGCGAAACACTGTTTAATTATAATTTAATAAATAATTATTTTAATATAATATTTTGTATTAATTAAATAAATATTATATATTATAAAATATAAATAAATTATATTAAATTGTGATATTTTCATTTAAAAAAATAGTCTAAATCCAAATCAATAATGTTAAAATGATAATGGATTACGAAATTTGTAATTGTTTAATAATTATTGGATATTAATTTAAAATTTCATCATTTGACATTTAGGTTATATTGTGATATTATTTATTTTAATGAAAACGTCTTTGTTTATATATTATATTATTATTTATTTAAATTTTATATAAATAATTAATATTTAAATTAAATTTTTATTTAAGTATATACATTTTCTATTAATTTAATTTATTGGTTATTATATTAATGATATTGTATATAAGCATCATATTGTTGTTAAAAATTATTTTAAAAAGACAACAACAAAAAACAAAAACAAAAATAATATTAATATTATAAAATTAATTCATTCGTACTTACATTTCTTAAAATATAATTTTATTTATTATATGAATGAATTTATTTTTATATGAAGGACTAAATTAAATTGAATTTAATATAAATATAAAAAAAAGCAATAGAAGACAACACACTAGTGTGGAAGGGATACAAGAGGATAGTGTTGAATTTTGATTAAAATTTGAATGCAATGATAAATCATTACATTCGTGAAAATGATTCTGAGATAAGTTCATCCGATAATATATTATGTACCGATTAAAATTTTTATATTTATCAGTCTATACTTTCAATATAAATAATTTATCATAAAACATTAAACCCTTAAAGGAGTCACCTAAATATCCAAGTCTGACAGTACTTCCAAAATTTCACCACATATATATAGTACCTAGGTATATGAACACCCAATAAAATTATTAAGTCTCTAACTTCAAAATTTCTTGAGTTTTCGTGAAAAATGCCGTTTTTTCGTCATTATTTGATCGTTTTTTCTATCTCGTAGCTACAAATGCAGGACCGGCGCGCGGCGTTACATTTTATGAGGCCTGGGGCCAATATATCAAGCAATCAGCAAATTACAAAAGAAAATAATTTGTCCTAGTTAAAACGAATGAAATTATAATTTATATTATACAGATATAACTATATAAATATAGAAACTAATTTTAAAGAAACTTTTATATAGTTTATACGTTTATTTTAATATGATTTAGTAGTTTAGTATTACTCCATCTTATAAATAAATCTATTTTATTTTTTGTATTTATTGTAAATTTACCAATTTTAAATTTACATTTAACGATAATATTATACAGTATAGATACTTAATTATTTTATATCTATGCAATATCATCAACAGATCAATATTTTTACTCTCGTTTTATTCATATTATCATATATTATAAATATAATATTATTTTGTGCAATATAAATACTAAAAAATAATAACCAAACGTTTCTATTAAAATGATGATTTTAAATGTACTCAAATACTTTTCTAGCATTTATTTTTTCTGTGTATAGTAACATAATTAGATAAATTAGTTTTTACCTGTTTGTTTTTTTTGAATATTGATTGGAGATTTGAAAGAACCTAGATTTTCGTATACCTACGACAATAATGGCGAGATAAAATAATGATTATGACGTGGTATTTAATAAAAAATAAATAAAATGCGATATTGACGGATAAATTGTCTTAGACATGAATAAAACACACATTCAAAGACCAGCTCGAAGATAAGCAATGTCAGTTTATATACCACAGTGTCAACTGGATTAGAGAGAAGCTACTTTTCTTTTAAATGCCGTTTTCAACGCTTCCGCGTCGCAGGCCCGTTTTCCACATTGAGATAAACATGATTATAATATTATATAATTGATAATTTAATATGATATTTTTATTGAACTATAATAAAATTACGATTAATCAACTGCTAGCTCCTAGCTGCAATGTAAATAATGTTATGTTGATTAGTATATCGTATCGAGTAACGTACTTATTATAATTTATAATAATTTCGGAATTAATTATTAAATAATATACGTGACAAATCTATAGGATTAGAATATTTTATGTACAAATATTGAATACACATTATTAATTATTACTTTAACCATTTTTTAACAGTATTATAGACAGCCAGACAGGAACGGAAGCAGTGAAGCACACGCAGAAAAAAACCATTAAAACGAGGGAATTTAATTAATGAACATAAAATATCGAGTAATTAATACAGTACTTTTTCTATTTTATCATTGTATCATGTTATTGGTATAAATCAGCAATCAATAATCATTCAAATATTAACAATATTATGTTGAATATAATAACCGAATATTAGGTAACGATTGTATACATCATAAATATACATAATACGTATTATTTATGAACATATTATATAGAAATATAATTTTATTAAAAAAATATAATATGGTGACTCACGTAGTCATCGCCGTTGTTGGACATCGAAGTAGTGTTCTGATGGAGTCGTCGGAGGACGTTGGACGATCGAGAAGAGGTCTTCGATGACATATCGGTGTGGTAGGTATAAGGTAAAAATTTTAAACACGGTACCCAGCTGTTAGCTGGTAAGTTATATGACTTTATGTCATATGTCGTTATGGTTTTATGACCAATTCCGGTTACTGTCATGAGCACATCGTATTCAATCGTTGTATACCTACGTAATATGGCTAGGACTCGACGCAAAGTGTAGGCACTAATAGAAAAACGATTAATTGAAATAATTTAATCGCGATTTTTACATTAGTGGAATATTCTAAACCGCGTGCGAAATAACTATAAATAAACAATTGTACGGATGATGTGCACATCATAATGATACACAATAATATTATATTATTATAATATTACGAACGGGCGTAACAAACAACGATCGTTGTACGAACGTATGACGTTATGCTTATTATGAGTATTGTAGGTAACTATATTATAATATTTACAGGAAACATTGACCCACTCGATGTGATATATTCGTGATCGAACGAAAACGATTATTATTAATTTTTTTCAATTTTTTTTTTAAACAAAATCGTATCGGATGTATAAACATTTCAATAACTATTATCCTTTCGTTGTTTCAATTTTTAAATCAATCAAAAGTAATAAAAAGAATAACAAATTTTAACTTGATAATTGCATAGATTTTGTAAGGCTAAAAAATATTATAGTCATTATTATTTATTGCTTATGTCACATATTTATTGAAAATATTTGAGCATTTATAAAAACACAAACCAATTATATGAACTATTAGATTATAGAATTGTTAATTAACGTTATCACGATCATCATATATAAAATATGAATAATTTATCTTTAAATAAAACTTATAATAAATAAATATAAATAATCAAAATATATATATATATATATATAAAAATAAATTTATAAATATAAATCTTTTGGGGTCAAAAGACAAATTTTATATTCAATAAATTTAAAAACCTAGCAGAAAAATAATAACAAGACACAAATAACATAATATGTTATACCTTATACCTATACCTAAAGTCCTAAACCTAAGCGTTTAAAATTTTATTTTATTATTCAAAATTGAGTCTATGAAATAGGAAAAACAAAAAAATGACGATAATACGGCATTTTTCAAGAAAACTGAGATTTTGATGAAATAAATTTCAATATTTCACGATAACTCAGGAAATATTGAACTTAGAGACTAGGTACTTAGTATTTTGTAATATTTTGATTAATACTATATATACGTATATATATAATATAGATTATTATGTATGAAGTATGAGTGAATCGTGATTTTAATTTCGAAATTAGTATACTCGTACGTCGTACGTCGTACTATGTCACATAGATTTAAGAAGTATTTTTCCTCATATAAATTGAAATACAAGTATATATTATGAGTAGCATTGGCATAAAAAAATATTATGTCACTATCATATTTTTCTTTGAGCTTGAACTGAATTCATTGATTTTCATTGATCTTACATTATTATACTGTTATTGATTTAAAACAATCATAATTCGCATTTACAAATATATATATATATAACATATTATATGAGTATATGCGTCACTAATAGTGGTATAGAAATGAGTTCATACTTCTATGACATTAGTTGTTACTACGATATAATATTATGAATTTTAAATTATTTTTGTCTGATGTCATTTGATCAACAAACACTTTATTATATAAATACTAGTCTTACAGTTAGTATAAATATATAATACGTAAGTAGATCCTATACACAATTTTGTGATGTTATATTATATATATATATATTATATTATATTTTTTTTTTTTTTTTTTTTGTCGTAGTTATTGAATGAAAATAACTATACATATATTTATATACAATATACCTATTATATAATATTATTTGACTGAAATATTGTTTACTATAATACTATCTTAGCATATTCCTAAACCAATTCAAAACTATATAGTAGTTTAGTATATCATTGAATCATTGATTTTTTTTCTACATTACATTTTTATGTCTTTAATATAATATCACATAAGACAATCTGTAAAAATAATATCATTAAAATATGTATAAAGTATAATATTATATAACATGATATAAGCGCGGAAAATTTTAACAGTGGATACGAAAATAAAAACATTTAATAATAGGTGAACCTTTATTACTCTTTTTTTTTTTTTTTTTTTGTAAAACTTTTATGTATAAAAACTTTTTAATATTAACATTTAAAAAGCAAGGGAAGAGATACTCCTGCCACAGGGATATTATAGGTGTGCAAATCATAATGTTTAATTTAATTAGAATTTGAATGCATATATATTATGCATATATATTCAAATTGCATTCAAAAAAACGATTCTGAGCGAAGTTCAGTCACATAATGTAGGTATTGATTAAAATTTTGACATTTTTTATTAAATATTTAAAACGCAAAATTTTATCACACATACATAGGCACCATATACTATATAGTTACACATATATTACATAAATGAACACCCTATAAAATTTTCAAGTCTCTAAGTTCAATATAAATACTCATAAAATCCCTCGTAACCTTAATGCTCATATCATAAAAATTTTTGTCAATTTTATTTTACAATTTTAATTTTATGGAAGAATCCATATAAATACTTTAAATATTAATTTTGTTGAAATTTCAAATTTAAACACCTATAATAATATTAATTAATTATTTATATTGATATTTATATACCCAATATAAATTCATATTATAATATAAACCATGGGTAGTCAACCTGTTACCTGTAGCACGTATGTCTTTTGGTGTACATTTGATATTTTTGAATGGCACACTATAGGATTAAATAAAATTACATAGTATAATTTGACAGGGAATGTTCAATTTTTTAAATAAAAAATTATTATTTTTTTCTTAAACTAATGCCGATCCATAATTATTAATTTTCATTTTAAAAATGTAGGTATTGCTCATATCTTCAACATTATTTCGACTATATTAAAGAACATAATTGACAAACAATTTTAATATTCCTATTAAAAAAAAAAAATTGTTAAGTATTGCAATTAAATAGTTTTAAAAATAGTATACATTTTAAATACAATATATTTTATTATTTAATGAATATTATTTAAATTATAATAAAACGCATAAAAATATAAATAATCTAAAATTTAAATTTATGATAAGAAATAAATATACTAATAATACATAAGTGTTAATTTTTAAAGGCACATCTTAATTTTTTTTTTTATTAGATACAATATAGTAAAATATTCGGCCACACCTGATATAAACAGTATCGTTTTATAACCCTACTTATATTTATCAAAATATAAGTTTAGAAAGTTTTATGTATTAAATTATAATATAATAGGTAATAATAATAATAATAATAACAATGATGATAATACCCATTATTATGTAGGTAACTTTTTTTTAGGAACATATTGTATATTTCTGAAAACATCAAAAATATATTAAATCATCGCATTGTTCTTATAATATATTACTTGAAATAAAATAAAAACAATTGTAATTATTATTATCGATAACGATAAAATTTAACATTATTTATTAACAACGCCAGACAAACATTATCAGTTAACTTAAAAATAACCAAATCAAAAATTATTTTATCCTAATCAAAATGACTAAATCTAATAATTATTGTCCTATAAATGTGATGGGTATATTCACAGATTTTTTGATAACAATAATAAAACCGTTTATGGATTTTGAATATTATGACTGCACAATTAAAATGAGAACATATCGATAATGCTATTTATGGTTTTGGACATTTGTGTGATCGTTAAAAATATGAGTTCAATGAAACCTTTCATGTACGGTGGCCTGGGTCTTCTCAACGCGGTCCCAACAACGTTCTTTCCAACGTAAACTTTTAATTCTTTCGACCTGTATGCCGCGTAGATAGCATTGTCAGTTTCCGTATGGCATAGTAGTTCTTCACCAATAATGTATTTCATTGTACAATTTTCCTTTCCGATTGGAATGTATATGTCGTCCACATGATACCCGGTATATGCAAAGTCGCCGTTGAACGACACATAATGGTCTTCGAGATCTGTGCCGAAGTCAATGAAATCCGGGTCCTCGTGGTATAAGTAATTAAAGGTAAGATCGTGCGGCGATATCAGTTCTATAGGTCGTCCGTCATAATATATGTGGAACCCGACTCGTAAATAGGATGGTGGTAATATATTGGTGTCATTGAGATTCGGCGTGTAGCAAACCACTTCTGTCAAAACTTTAGTTAATTGATTCTCCTCTTGCAGACAGTCGGCGTATCGTTTTCTGCCACGGTTGTCGATGGTGTAAAACGTTGCGTTTTCAATAGCCGGGAAACGTCCACGGACCACGATCTTGTTACCACCAGATGAAATTGCACCGAACGTTTGTCCGGGGATTACGTATGGCAATCCGACGAATATTAACTGAGCCATGGACTTATTCTTAACGGTTATATCGTCAAGCATGACGGCCACTTTCCCAGGACTGAATGGTTCTATGTAGTCTATATCAGAGATCAAGCATTCAAGGAAGTTCTCTTCTATTGTTTGTACAATGCACTCTGTATGATCATTTATGTGCACCTTCACGTTTCGAGTTGCGTTCAAATACTGTCCAGTTATTTTTAGCAGCTCGTTACGCATCACCGGAACGAGGTTTGGACTGACGCTTGTTATTTTTGGATAAATAAAGGTGAACATTTGTTTGGATTTTAACACGTAGTTGGGAGTCGACGAGTATGTGATTATGACCGGACCAACGTTTAGATCCGAGTAGTTGGAACTTACGGCCACGATGCATGTTATAATTTTGTCGTTGGTCATATTCACATTCGTACACTGACGTCCGGCTACAGTGATATTAATTTGTCTGTTTTCGTTCAAAATCAAATTGCCTTTTACAAATATCTTTAGAGGAATTCCACCCATGTAGATACCGTAAGTCGGTTCAAAATATTCAATTTGTAGGTCAGTACCTTTTATTTCAATTTCGGGTAGCTCATTTATAATTTTTGAATGATTTCCGTGTAATTGGCGTATATCGCATTTACTCTGTTGCGTTTTTACCGGACACGTCTCGCTTATCGAACACCATTTGCAATAGAACTGGTTTGACTCGTCTTCCCAATAACTAGTCTTGCATTCTGATTCAGGACAATTCAATCCGTGATATGAAGCATAATGATCTTTTGGATTATCAAAACTTATTTCAGTTTCATTAGCATAAATCGAAAAATAAATTATATGTAGTGGATTCATCTTTAATACAATATTATCAACTGATTCATATGGTACTGGTGTTATATTACAACTGATTACTTCATTATTAATAAATGATGCTTTAGCAACTAGATCATCTGCTTTACAAATTATATTACTTTTATTAAGAAACTTTTTAAAACTTTCAGCATCGTTATCAATTTTTACATTAATTGAATAATTTAAATTTTTTGGAACATGTTTTATATTTAAATTATTTAGTACTTCAAAATTCACTAATAATTTTGGACATACTGTAACATTTTCAATTTTATCTGATATTGAATTTTGAACACATATTTGTTTTTCCGTTAACCAATTACAAGTTGGTAGTTTAGCACATTCAGTGCACGTCCTGGATGCATAGCAGTTAAATTGAATGTTTGGATTTTTTACTATTGAATTTATTCCTTCTGTTACATTCGTAATTGGAGTTTGGTTATTCGACAATTTCAATAATGAATCATAATTTTCTAATCCATTAGTAATTGAACGTTTGATATTTGATTTTACATATGTTGAATTTAATTTTCCCGATACGCTAGTTAAGGATTGGACACTTGATACTGTTGCTTTTAAGGTTGAAATATCTGGTATTTTATTAATTGAAGAATGTGAAGAAGGTATAGTAGTTGATTGGGAGTTAATACATATAAAAGTATTTGCAGAAAGCTAAAAAAAAAAAAAATCATATATTATTTATTATACTATATGTAAAAACTATTTTAAAAATATAAATATACTATTTAAGCTATAATTTATGACAGAATCAATATAAAATTAGATACTCAAAATATTTAATAAAGATGGAAAGTTATAATAAATTAAAAATTATTTAAATGGTTTTTGCCTTTTGGCGGTGGTTTAATTTCTCAATATTTTTTTTATACGATGGAGAAACTACTAAAAAACGGTGTAATTCCTGAATTTATACAATTTTGACAAACTTAATATTAATTATTTTAAGATGCCTAACCAATGAAATATAAATTATAGGAACTCGAAAATTTTATTGAGTATTCATATAAGTATTACAATTTTAATTTTTAATTTATATACATTAAATTTTATTAAATCAATTAAAATATAAATCGCTAATTTATTATTAGTAAATCTGAATTTACTACGTTTAGAGTCACTTTTTTCGAAATCGATGATTCATCATTACAATTTAAATATTAATTATAATACAACATTATCTTTTCATAACCATAATTTTTTCTACAGTTGTACTGATCTCGTCTTTTTATTTTATTTTAATAAATAAAATATAGAATTTAATATAAAATTTGTCGTTAATGGTTATAAATTATAACTTATAAACTGAATTTTTTTGATTATTAGGATAATTTTAAATTATACACATATTTTGATAAGAAAGTAAATATTATTTAATTAGCTTTTTCTTCTTCTTATTTTTTTATTCCTTCCCTTAACTAGCTTTAATGAACAAACAAATAAATCATTATTATTAACTTATGTTATATCTCTAATCAATTTTTACGTTATTACTATTAAAATATTGTTGATGTAGAAGGTTAACTTACTATTATACATATAAATATAAGTTGATTCATAGAAGCATAATGAAATGTTGACTTTTTGGAACTACTGTAAATAAACATGTTTATTCAATTTCGTATTATCACCTGAAAATAATAATGATTAAATTCTATAATTTTTAGACATTGTCTAAATTGATGATTAATTTTCATGCCAATTAAGTAATGACATAAAATTACTAGTACATATTAGTACATATGAGTAAAATATATAATTATTATAATTGCGAATTCAAACTTAATTGGTATACCTCTTTGAAAAATAAAGATGTTTAAATGCCGTATTTTTTTTAAACAATTAATAGTTATTTGAATAAATGAAATCAGAAAGATGAAATGGCAGAAATCCATTAAAATTTCAAGGAGGCTAATATTTTTAAGAACAATATAATATATTTTATTATACATGTAAAATAAAAACTCCTTATTTTTAGGGGTCTAACCGTGTATTTGGTTTGAAGGGCTTAGCCCCCAACCCCCATTTCCGCTTATGGTAATAAGTATAATATTACAAACTGTCATTTAAAAAATAATATTTAAACAAGGATATTTAAAAATCTTTAATTTTCTATTTTAATTAATTAATTGACCTAGAACACCATGTATAACCTAAAAGTACAAAAGATGTTTTTTCTAATAAAATAAATAATCACTCGTCCACTTATTCTTAATATCTTGTTGGGCGTTTAAAACAAAATAATTTAGTTTCTAACCTGCAATTTGCCTATCTACATAAGTATATGACATTCGCATTTGTATGCCTAACAAAATATATTACGCGCGATAATTATTATAATTTCTGTATTAATATTTCAATAAACACATACAATAATATAATAATAAATAAATAAAAAGTAAGTACCTACGCACTATCTTAATCGTATCGCAATAATATTATTATTTTTTATACAGTTAAAAACTCGGTTAAAAATCTCATACGAGCAGAAATTAAAACGAAATTTAATATTTTAATACGACCAAAAGTTGGTTAAAAATTCATATTTATATTCTACATAACGTTTTAAGTATGAATTATTAAACATTGTTACTTCTATATAGTTATAGAATAGATAATAATGTATAATATGAATGTATAACCTGTACAATACATTATAGTTCTGCAATAATTATTTGAATAATACTTTATTAACAAAAGTAATGACTGACTAATGTTGTATACAGTACTGTTATTTTTATCAACTAAAATATTAATTCTTGTTCATTCGCGCTAATTATTTAATTATTTTTCTAATGTATTTAATTTTAAGTGTTTAAACATAATTATTGTAAATTAAATGTTTAATATTACTGAAGAATTCACGTACAATTAATTATTATATTTGATTATTAAAACTAAACTTATATAAAATAGCTCATTATCAGTGGCTAGCGCTGTATTTTAATTGTTCTATTTATATAATACGTAACTCTGAAACAATATTATACACGATTAATATTTAAATTTTTCATTCACAATTTGACATTTTAATATTTATATGTGTGTATTATTTATTTTTTTTATTTTTTTTTTTTTTTATACCCATATCAGCGTTAATTATATGATTTGTTCTATTATACATAACATAGTAAAGTTAAGTACACAAGTAAAGTTAGAAAATTATGTACCTACTTATTACCACTCGTAGAACCATATAATAATATTTTTGATTTACTGAAATATAATAAAATTTACTATACTTAACATTTTTTTTATATATATAAAATATTCAATATATTAATAATATAGATAATAATAAGGTACCTACTAAAAATAATTTTATTTCACAATATAAGAACGTTTTATAAATATGAATTCTTTAAATTAAAAATAGTTATTTTAATTTATATTTATATTAAAAAATTAAATTTAAATATATTTAATATTATTAAATATTAAAATTATAATATATATATATATATATATATATATTAAGTACTACTCTAATAAAAATTATTGTACGTCGTTCTGTAACAATATTTAAATACTTTCTGTATAACAAAGTGAATTAGATTAATTATAGTTTCGAAATAAAAAAAAAAACTTTGTAAATTATAAATTTTAGTAATCATAATTTAAAATAATATCGATTGAAATTGTATCCCAATAAATAAAAACGTAATTGATTATTTTTAAAAAATTCGATTTTGTTATAACATTTGAAAACGAAACATAATAATATTGTGAATAATAAATTATTTCACTACACTTTTATCAGGAGAATAGAAATTGGTACACAAATTATGTATTTATACCTACATTTTTTTTTTTTTTAACTTTTTTATTACTATTAAGTGAATTATGAGACAAAGTATAATAATTAATATGTTGTATTTTAACATAGTTTGTACCAAGTGGAACCGAACAAGTGAATCCGAGAATGGATAAAACCAAAGTATTTTAAATCTGACTCTAAAATAAGTTTTCATCGGATGACGAGTCGATACAAATAAGGTTACCTGAATCCAATAAATACGTCAAAACGATGTTAAGTCGAATATAATCACGCGGTGGACCGTGAGTCGTGACCGCATTTATCTCCAGAATATTATAATACCTAATAATATCGAATGGTCACCGACGACTTTTGCACGATTTAACAGCTCCACATCGACACGGACGCCGTTGATGACTCTCTGTTGATGTCAGTCAAAATCACGTCAACGACTGTGGTTAGTTTTTATTAGATAATTTTATAATTATACAACGTTCTGCATTATACGTTAGACGTAATATCTGTATTGTAATCCCCACTATAAGTGATCATATCATACGGGGTAGCATGATATTATATTATCAAAATATTTGACTTTAAGGTCATTTTATTTGCCGAAAGCCCACCATCTAACGGCATGATCGCATTAACTAATAACAGAGTATATTGACGAGCTAAGCCAGTTAGGGATAAGTGGTCGAAGATTTGATTTTTGGCTTTTAGTTAAAATTAACTAATTATAAATCTTTTTTTTTTTTTTTCGTTCGTTCAACGAATGTTAATTGCTTAATGGAATGATAAACATGGACTTTTATTTTTATAAAATCTCAATAAGTATAAAAGGAAAACGATTAGTTATGTAAAAACAATTTAATTTAGGAAATAAACTTTTTTTTTTTTAGTAATAGTGAACTATTTAGTATTAAATAATTTAACTCTTCTAGAAATATGATATATTTTATTATAATATACCAATATATTATAAAAAAAAATTATATGTTCGTTATTAAAATATAGTATATTATATTATATCTATAATTCTGATGCAATAGAATCATTATTTTTCTTTAATTATCAGTTTTACATACACATATATAAACTATTATTTTTTACACTTTAAATATTTTAGGACAATAACAATAGTAATTATCAAATTAAGATTATTTTAATACAATTTATAACTATTGGCATATAACTTTTAAGTATACTATGTAAAATAATTATTTTTTATAGTATGAAAATATATTTAAAATAATATTATATTTAGTAAAATCACTGAAAATTCTTAATTAATAATTAACTACAACAAATGTTATATTGAATAATTATCATTCAAATATGAATGGTTAATAGAAATGATTTTATTCCTAGCATTACCTACCAAATTCAATATTTGGAACATACAATTATATATTTTAATTATTTATATGGTTATTAATATTATTAACTGATATTATTTATGCATACTTTATTAATCGTATAATAATCCATAATGTAAATAAATTCACACTAATCTAAAAATTAGAATCTCTAAAAAATATCTCGTATATAAATATTTATAATTTTAATCATGATTAATTCACGTTTCACGAGTTTCAATTATTTCGAAAAAATAACATTTATAATAATAAAATTATTATATACGTACGCTTTCAATGTTATTTCCGAAATTCTGGCAATTCTGTTGATCCTTATAATATTCTAAGATTTTCAAAAAAAAAAATTAATTAAGTACCTATAAAGAGTTTTATACAAATTTATATGTATTTCATTTATTTGTATTTATTGTATAATCAATAATACTATCGTAAAATATGTTCTTACTATGTGAAAAAATATATAATTAGGTATATTGTTTTAACGTTTGTACCTACCGTATGTACATATTATAAAACTAATAAAACATAATATTATTAATTTATATTTAAATATATTATAAATTATTATCGATTGAAAAAAAATTAGTATAAATTATCTAAAAAAAACAATGTACAATTTTTATATTATAATTTATATCAAATAAAATATTACTCGTACAAGTTATAAACAAAATAGAAAATAAACATAAAACAGAAAACAGAAAAAAATTAATTATTGCAAATGCATAAAAACCTTTAATTACGTATCTATTAATAAATAACAATACATGTTTAAATATACAAATATACAATGATACTTTCGACTTTTCATTCGTATCATAAGCAAAATAGTAAATAGTTTAATTAAAAATTTTAATAAAAAATTAATTTTATAAGGTTTAAAAAGAACAGTATATTATTTAAACATTATAAGATAAAATAATTATAATTATATATATATCGTAATATTGAGTAATATATTACGCTATTATAATGGGATAATATATTTAAGTTACCATTTGTATAATAGTATATAATATAGTAGAATAAGGAACAAAAATTATTTTATTATTTTACTTCAAAATATTTTAAGATATATTGCCACACACAATTGCTATTTTTTAGATGATTATTTAAATTCGCATGATGTTTTTAAATTTTAACTATACCTATTGTATACATACGAGTAAAAAACTTGAATTATAAATTATATATTAAAATACTACAAAAACAGTATTAGCAATTTATTTACATATTATTTACTTATGATATGACATTCGTATTGTTAAAATTACTTGCGTTATAATAATTTGTTTCAACATTTATATACGAGTACATTATAATATAAAGTGACGATTCATTTTCAGAATTTAAATTATAACCGAAATTATAACGTTTTTTTTTTAAATATGCACATACTACATACAGTTGTATGAATAATTATTCAGTACAAAATAACAAAATACTGTTTTTTGAACAAAAAATTATTTTGTGGTAGTGTAAAAATGTGTTAAAATATGTTTATATTAATTTTAAAAAATAATTCTTCTTTATTTTGAGTACTAATTTATTTAATGTACTTACTAATAATATTAAAGACTTATGTAAATTATTATTAATAATAAAAATAAAACAAAACAAAATATATTGAAATGTATAAAGAAGAGAGTAAAAAATATCAATTATTACTATTTATTACGTCATAACAATTTATCACCGATTCCAGCGGTAATGTCTCGAAGGTCTGCCAAATACTGTTTTTCAGTCTGTTTCTTACGGTTAAACTTGACCAGAGTTATTGTTATTGCGCATAAAACCAATCCTATTAATAACGTGACCACTATTGTTACCGGAGTAAAGCGGCCGGAGGCGACAGGCGGATCTTTGTGTTCACTTTTTTGCTGTTCATCTTTTATCGTCACAGACGTCTTAAAGACTTTGCCAACGGCCACAATAATTTCACGGGCGTTCTCCACGACGGTTTCCGTTTGACAAATGATAGTTGTTTCGTTCACTATTTTCACCCCACACTTGTCACCAGTGTCTGCGATTTGCACGGCTAAATCGTCCAACTGGTAACCAATGTACCCGAACTGGCCGTTTATTATAACTGCTGTACCGTTAATCATAAAGTCCGTGAAATCCGGATCGGGATAGAGCACGTACGGGTGCGCGTCGACGCCCGGGAATAGAATGTCCAAGGTCTGTCCCGCGTATTCCACGGTGAAACCGATCGTAAAATTAAGAGACTTGTTCAGTGCAGGCGTTTGGCATGACACAGTTTTCGCGGCCTCCCGCTCCGTCGTATCCTGCATAAACACACAGTCTTCGAAATTACGTGTCCCGTTATAATTATCTACAACGAACATTTTCGGATTTTGCGCGCAATGAAAACGACCATGCACCGACAGCCTGGTACCGCCGGACACAATCCCTTTGTAATCTTGATTCAAGTCTACCGACGGGTGTTCGGTGTACGAAAAAGTCAGATTTGTCGAATTTACAATATTGAGTCCATCCAGCAACACGTTTATTGCTCCCGACCGGGTCGTATCACTAACGCCAGTTAGACAAATTACGCGGTCATTTTCACGTGTGACAATGGTGCACGTTATATTGTCGACGGACACGCGCACGTCAGTAGCGACGGCTAAATTCCGACCGGTTATAGTCAGCGAAGTATTGCCCTTCAAGGGACCACATTTGGGGTTGAAATCATATATTTCTGGTTCGACGAAACTAAAATTTTGTTTCGACACTAATTTTAACGATGGTAATATGATTTCAACCGGACCTTCTATCTCACCTGAAACGTTATGGTATTTCACGGAACAATATAATGTGAGCTTGGTAAAATTTAATTTCTCGCACTCGTGTCCTCCAATGGTAATTTTCATAATATGATTTATCGATATCATTTCAGAATTATCATTTTGTTTCAGGGTTATATTCACAATCGTTTTACTATGCTTGAGTCCGGCGATCGGTCGAAAAGATTTAATTTCATAGCGTTCAGGACACGAATTGATGTTTGTTATTGATGCTTTTAATTTTGATGTCGCGTTAGAATCTACACATTTTCGTTCTTCCAATAACCATTTGCAGGTGTCATCCGTAAGACATCCTGAACATCTATTCACACTTTGGCATTTCTTCCTTTTTCCAGATACAAATACGTGAAAATGAGCAGTCAACTGTAAAAACAAAACAAATTAAGAATAAGGAATATAATAATATATGAGTATTGCGTATATTATTTATAATAATATTATGTTAAAAATATAATCCGGAACGTATCTCTACCCTTCTCAGTATATAACATATATGTATCACATCATACGATAACAACTTTTTTATTTCTAAGAAATTTAGGGATTTGTTTTATATTATAATGAGAAAAAATGTTCACACATACCCGCACAATTAGTATGTAATTTATTTTTAATACATTTTTGTGGTTAATTAAAAAAGATTAAATAATTAAAGTAAAGTTATAACTTATAACAGAAAGAAAATAAAATAACCGCATTTATGCAATTACGTACCGTTAAAACTTGGCTGTATTAAACATTTTAAAAGCCAACGTAAGTAATTTAGCGAACGCATGAACAGAAAAGTATATAAATAGAAATGCAAAGAAAATAAATGTATTGTATTTCACATGTGTACAAATCTATAGCGTGGAAAATATGTTTTTTTCTTAAAAGATAAAACTTTATTTAAGGTATGTGAAGGTTTCCAGCTTTCCAGAATAAAAGTATCTCTTAAATATCTTATTTTACCAGGCTCCATCGAACTCTGTTGAACATATTTATTGATACACTTTGTAGTTTGTATATTATATTAATTAAAAGGGTAAATTATTAAATTATCTAAATTTATATTAGGTATATCGTTATTAATAAACGCTCCAAGACGTATAGATATATCATCTTGAATGTATCATTAATATTATTACCCATATGCCAAAATATACTTACTATTGTGATCGTGATTGCTATTACTAATCCATTATTCGAAAAATGTTTTACGAGATTACTACAGATAAATATGACCTGCATCGCAGTACCGACGTATTATAGTTTTCTGAAAGTATAATATAATAATATATAAATAATAATTATTATATCTCAAAATTATAATATAATATTATAATTTTTGTATAACAATTAACAAACATTATGTATATTCTATGTAATATGTTATTAAATGGAATTACGATTTTTGGTTGGTTTTGTTGGTGAATTAATATAATAGATGTAGAATGTAGTGTATTATTGTGTTTTGTCTAAACTCTAAATTAGCAAATTATTCGTTACTTTTTAAATGAATATTACCTATAGGTAATAATGGAATATTGCATGCCTAAGATTTAATTCTGGAGGAGGTTTTAACTTTTAAACTTATATACCTAACTTAGAATATTATATAAAAATAAAATCAAAAAGTAACCACAAAAATATTTTTCTTGAATAGGTATCAAAAAACAATTTTTAATATTTAATTATAGTAAATTAAGTAAATAGAAATAGAGTTGAGAAAAAATTAATTATCAAGTGATTTTGAGGAGATCCTAACCTTAAAACCATCCTCTCATCACGTTCTGATTATTATTTTATATGTTAAAATATTATACTCGAGAAATTTATCGAAATATCTTTATACATAATTATCTCCTTAAATCATTTAATGTTTTTTTCATTTAATTTGAATATTTTATATTTAACAAGTTACAAATTTAATTTTCAATCAAAACGACAAAAATTAGTATATTCCGTATATTGTAAAAATAATGGAGAAAACATTGAAATTGTATGTAGTTATCACCATTTAGTATTCTAATCTCTGTTTATATTATGTTTTATTTTAATATAGGTAATTATAAATAAATATTGGAGATATTTTGACCGGTCACCAAACATTACAGAGAAAACAAAAATTAATTACAATCAATATTATACCTATAAATTATCCATAATATGTAATTTTAAACATTGTTCAGTTTGTTACCTTTGGCAATAATATTAATATGTGTCATCTACCAATCCGATCTGCATGCACAATTTACTCAAAACTACGAGCTTCCAAAGACGTCTCGTTTCCAAACTAACAATGCATATAATAACGGTTATTTATCAAAAACAAATTATTATTTCTAGTAAAGTATTCCCGATAAAATGTAGTTAAGGTTAAAAAAATTACCATTAACCTTGAGGAGTAAATAATAATAATAAATTAGATAAAATACATAAAATACGAATCTTCACGCAAAAACGTATAAATTTATATAAAATAAACAATGTGCATGAAAACTCGGAGACTGTAAAAAATGCGGCGAAGTGAATAAGTGAATAAATTCAAATAGATGATTTGTTGATTTTTAATTATTAAATATATTTTTTTAAATTGAATTTTATTAGAAATAAGTTTTTAAAAACACGTTGTATATTACGATGTCTAAAAAGTATTATGACTGCAGCAGAATAAAATACACGCGTCTGTTCACTAGATGGAGAATTATTTATTTATTTTTATCAACAAACAAAATAATTTTATACATACGTAAATTACATATTGATTATGAGATTATGAGAGGGCGTACGATATAAAAATAAAATTGGACATAAATAATATAATTTAATATGCGTTGTTATATTGGGGATTAAATCCGTGAACATTTTTAATATCCAGACGCATTATATAATAATTATTGATTAATAATATTAAGTGTTTGTGTTATACTGTTATTAATCTATAATTTAATAATTAATTTTATATTTTATTGCTTATTAGTTATTAATTTATTCCAATCGTTCAAATTGTTATGAAAATAAAAGCAAATCAATATTGTATTATTTGATATAATTATCGATTGTGCAACTATCAATAGCTGGAGCCATATCTAATGCTACGGGAACAGTACATTAATAGTATATAATATGATTAAATTATAATTCATTATTATCGGGTTATTATATTATGTTTATCGAAAAATTACATTTCATAGTTATTGGACATTTAGATTTTATAACAATATGACAAACATTATACAATTTGTTAAATTATGATAATTATTGTTATAATTTTAACCCGTCTCGTACGAAGATGCTATACAATAAATCATGTTAAATAAGTAGTTATTTGTTATTTCCATGCGCTATGGACAATATTTAAAATTGTCAATAGATCCAAGTGTTAGTGAGATGTTCCTAAATTTTTCCTGGATACGCTCCATTTTGATTTTTGAAAAATAACAGATTTCGATCCTTTTATTTTTCTTATAGGTACCGTATGATCAATTTTATTTAAACGTCTATCGCATTCATACGAATAAAAACTTATATTTATAATTTTTACAATTTTTCATGACCTTCGAAATAATTTTTTTTTTCACGCCTGTTTTGGATCGTGATTAGCAATATCTGGTATGAATAATACGCTTTCTAATTGTAGGTGTGTATAAATATTAAATAATTACATTATATTTTTCGAAAATAATCTAATTTTGTAACCCAGTTGTTTTCAATAACGAAAAAGCTAAAGAAATATGAACTGTTGAATTCGAGTTCAACGAATTTGTATTTTTAAAACATATTTTAATTTATCGTCATTTCTTTGGGGTTTCATTCCGTACACGCACGTAGTATGATTTTCACATATTTCAAATTATTGCAAAATATTTAAATATCCTATGAATAAAAATAAACCAACGCATTGTTTCTTTTTTCGTATTATTATTGTGTTTAATTGGCTTGTTGCGATACTATTCTAATACTTCTACAATA
Source organism: Tetraneura akinire (assembly GCA_021307375.1). NCBI lineage: Eukaryota > Metazoa > Arthropoda > Insecta > Hemiptera > Aphididae > Tetraneura > Tetraneura akinire. The sequence continues at coordinate 7,404,504 of JAIUCT010000017.1, read as the reverse complement.
ATTATTGTACCGTTCAATTGTACTTAACATTTTTAATAACATCAAGTTAACGTTATTGACAATACATTAACAAAACAACATAACTTGATAGTATTTCCTCTATTTGATTCTGAATTCTGATGCTCCATTGGTTGTCTTTTTATATTAGATGATTGAATTTAACCTTTCATAATTATTATAGTTGTTATGCGTGAGTGATGTTTTCGTATATTATTATTGTTTTCGTGTTTTTGTGTAAAAAAAAAAAAAAGACTATTAAATACTTAGTTTTAATATTGTTACAGTTAAAAGTCCAAAACCAATATGAGCTATTTACTAGTTTATAATACGAGTATATACTATTAATTTATATAAATGTTTTTTTACTGTAATATAACAAAGCTGTGGTACATCGTACATAACAAATACTGTTATAACCATAAATAAAAAAAATATGAAATAAAATCGTATTCGAACGTCGTATAAATTTCAAAATACGCAAGATGCAAATTTATTATTATTCATCTATTTTTCGAGTGTTGTTTGAGATTAGGTTATAATTCGACAGGTTGTGGTCATATAATAATATGATAATAATAGTATATAATAATATGACTCATATTGAACATGTAAAACCTATACGAAAATACAATATTGTAAAAATTCCTTTAATAAATTAAGTGTATATTTTAACATTGACGTGCAGGGTGCATCACGGCAATACGTCCAATTAAATAATTTCTAGAAAAGAAAAAAAAGAGCTTTTATACGCGACACGTTGATCATTCCGACAATTTTGTAATGTTTCACTAGTCATAACGCAATATTATTGTAACAATTATAATATTAATATGTTTTAAAAATAAAATATATAAAATAGGTACATATTTGTTTTTTTATATCTATATTATGTTATACAGATATTATACGTATGTTCTGCAGTGGCGTATTTAATAATATTTTTAGCGGTGGAATTTAAAAATCACTGAGCAAAAGGGTGCTGCATAAATCCACACACTAAACATGTTCATTAATACGATGATTTCTTCGTGTATTTCGGATTGTTCTTATACAAGCCGTTTAAGTTTTGTTCCGTATATATTGTTAAAGCTAAACGTTAGGGGATGTTCGAGTAGAAAAAATAAACGATAACAACTCAAAATTAATTTCAAAAATTATTTCTATTACCTGTATAATATTTGGAGATCGTAATATTTTTCGAAATATATTATACGCGTATAATATGTTCGCGTAGGTGGCGGGCTCGTGTACTCTCCTCAATGTTGTGTTGTGCAGGGCATCTCATATTACAAGTTGGACAATCGAAGATGACACGGCGACTGGTAAATAAAATGTGCTAAAAAATAAAAACAATTTCCCGTCGAAGTTTTCGCAATATTATTATATCATTATTATTAATACGTGTATGTAAATAAATTTTTATATTCTATCTGCACCATAATGTAAGTACGTAGACTACGTGTCTGCGTCTTTTGTCCGCATCGATAACAATAATATTTATCGTAAAATTGTCTGTACGATTAGGTCATGAATATGACGTGTTAAACATAGTCTTCCAATCCCTTCCTATGGACGTCTAGAATCAAAACATGTTATACCGATAATCATAAGAAATCGGTTTTTTTTATAAAAATAATAATATTTTATTATATTAATTAATACATCATATCGATTAGGTAATAATCGACGATTATGTTATTAATTTTCAATTTTGTTATTTATTTATAGTTATAGAATGTATATGCTTACTGCTTATAGTTATCTAAATTGTTATTTATTTATTACATAATATATCATAATTAGGGCAGGGAAGCTATAGGATTTGCATTTTTTTTCTTTTTACCCAATTTATAGCTAACCTAATTACAAATTTGTTTCATGATTCCATAAGTTTTTATACAGATTTTTTTATTGCATTTTTTTGCATATTTCAATAATTATTTGCCAAAAATGCATATTTTATCATTTTATGCATATTTTAAGCATATTTCATACATTTTAATAGAAACTATAATATTATACCTACTTTTATTTTGGTTGTATTTTCTTTATGTTGTGTTTAATACGACTATACGAGTATATCAATTTATAATTATATACATGCTCATTTATCACCTGTAATTTGACATTATTATAATATCTACCGGCATGCATAAAAATTATTAACTCTTATTTTTTAATATAATAGTGGGTCAATATTTTATTTTATTGCTATAATTTTATCTGAATTTCTGAATCAGTTGTATCTCATTTGTTGTTTGATATCATGTTTGTAGTTTTTAACTGTGTATTATTTTCTGTTATATTTGTTTTGTAGATTTAATAATATATTTTATTATTCAAATTTAAAATGCCTAAGGTATATGGTAGTGTGTTAAAGAAATATGTAAAGGATTTTAGAGAATCTACATTTTGTATAGATGGTACTATATTGTACTATAAGATTCCCATAATATTTTTTTCAGCTTAATAAGTTTATTAATTTCATCAAAAATACAATATTATATAAAATATATTAAACGAAAATCGAAATACCAGTATATAGGTACGTATTATTTAAAAAAAAAAAATTATAATAAAATTAATTTACAATTTTTATTTAAGTAATATAAAATAAATTAAAATTTGATTGCATATTTTTTAGTTCTTTTTGCATATTTATTGGTATTTTGATGCATATTAGCATGCATATTTGGCTAATTTTAGCTCCTATAACTTCTCTGCCCTAATCATAATCATTAATCATAATACCTAATATCTATCACCTATGTAATATACCTAAAGTCATAATAAATAAACCGATTTTTAATAAACAAATGAAAGATAATAAGTATTATTGTAATAATATAGGTACATATATATATATACGAATATACGCAGGTACTCGTATATTGGTAATTTGAAGAAACATATTTTCTTGGTTTTCAACATTTTCCAGAAGGAAGCATGTCCCTTCTTGTTCTTATACTCTGGATGTTAAATTAGCTATTTACGGCTATTTGTAGTAGGTATTTGTACGTTCGCCGTGAATCTGTATTTTTTATCTTTATTTATTCATTTATTTTTGTAAATAACGCCCCGAGGTACAAAAGTACAGTAAATTATTTAAAATATATTAGATATGATTTATATAATATAAAATACAATACAAAGGAAAAAAAGACGAGCTGATACTCCTGCCGCACGGATATAGGTGTGCAAATCATAATGTTTAATTTTAATTAGAATTTAAATGCAATGATAAACCATTGCATTCGAAAAAACGATTCTGAGAGAAGTTCAGTCAGGTAATATACAGGGCCGGCCCGAGGTATCTTGATGCCCTAGAGGCCTAGACAAATACTTGTTTAGCCGCCCCCTAATTTCACTAATCAACATCATAAATAAAATAATATTTTGTTTAAATGTAGTATGTGCAATATTCAATATATAATGTTTGATAAAATTGGCAAAATTTATGATATTAAGGTCTGAAAATTTTACTGAAGTAAATATACATATTATACTTAACACTATATCAAAATATTAGAAAAATCTCTATTCTCAATTTTTTTTTATAGCCGTTTTAAGTTGAAATTTCAGTAAAATCAATATTTAAATTATTTATATGGATTTTTCTTATTATATTACAATATTTTACAATAATGTTAAATAAAATTGACAAATATTTTTTTAAAAATTTTGAAAATTTAATTTAAAAAAAAAATATATAGTGTTCATTTATGTACTATATGTGTGATAAAATTTTGCGTTTTAAATATTTAATAAAAAATGTCAATATTTAAAAAAATACCTACATTATAATCTGACTGAACTTCGCTTATAATCGTTTTTTTCAAATGCAATGGTTTATCATTGCATTCAAATTCGAATTAAAATTAAACACTATGATTTGCACACCTGTATTCCATGCGGCAGGATTATCAGCTCTTCATTTTTGACATATTTCTTAAAATGCTTATATTATACAAAAACTTAAAATTATCACAGTGGTCATGCATTTGTTCAAATCTTTCTTCGAGGGAATTGATTGCAACATCCAATTTATAGATAATATTACATTATATAGATAATAGCAGAAATCATTAGTTCCAAACTAAACTTTGTTTTATAATGCTTAATTTAAAAATTTGTATAAAATGTTTTATCCAAATTTTTTCGCACTTAAATTATTTATGCCGCCCCTAAAATATTGCCGCCCTAGGCGTTTGCCTATTTTGCTACCGCATTGGGCCGGCCCTGGTAATATATATATACCTATATATAGGTATTCATTAAAATTTTGACATTTTTAATTAAATATTTAAAACGCAAAATTTTATCACACATATTATAGGTACCACAGGTATACGGTTGCCAGATTTAAAATTATTAAATACGGGACAAAAAAAATTGGCTTATAAAATGTACTCTCTAATCATAAAAAATAATTATAAAGAATTGTATCCAGTGGTGTAGTGGAGCGTATACGGGGGTATACGGCGTATAACAACTTCTCGATTTTTACTCTAGTGCGTATACTTATAAAATAATTTGTGTTACGCAAGTATACGAATACTATTTTTTTAATTTATCAAATTAGTTTTTTTTGTAAGTTGAAAACTCCTAATTATAAAATATTTAAAAAATAAAAAATTATAATTACGACCTATTTATATATTTCAAATTATTATAAATTTAAAATACAATAATTTATAATTTATATTACTAATTTATACTAGTACGGCAGTATTAGTGTACCTATTACGATTACCTATATTAGATTTTGTTTCTAAGATTACCTGGAAATACGTTATAAACGAATAACAATCAATTGATAATAAATTTAATAAATTTATTGATTGTAGAAACATACGGCATATAGTTTATTAATAGAAAAAGTAAATCCCACTGATGGATTACAAATGTTTACTTCTAAGTTATTTTTGATGAACTGATATAACCTGCATAGTTTTAGCACGACAAAATATAATATGTATAATCAGTTGTCAATATTACCGATGTGATATTTGTTAAATATTCTAGGTATAAATAAAAATAGAATAATTTCATGTTATTGTTAGTTCAGATTTACTTTATATGGGAAATTTTACCATCGAGATTCGAGATTGGAGTGTCAGCAACTCAGCAGTCAGTATTAGTTTAGTTAGTGTAGTATAAGTACTGTGTAGTGTCTTGCGGTATATTTTGTTAAGTTTTAGTAATTTAGTGTGCGTAAAATTTTATTTTATAATTTTATATAATTTGTTTTTACTTATTACTATAACAACATTATTTTTTAAAAAAAAATCATATATCTTGAGAATGGAAGGGGGCAGTGGAATATTTTGGATTATCTCATGAGGGGAGGGGATATGTATCGACAAATATATTAACCTAAAATGGGATAAAAAAAATATCACTTTAAAAAAAGATGAGCTGATACTCCTGCCGCACAGGATACAGGTGTGCGGATCATAGCGTTTAATTTTACTTAGAATTTGAATGCAATGATAAACCATTGCATTCGAAAAAACGATTCTGAGCGAAGTTCAGTCAGATTATAATTTTCGTTTGAACTAAAAATATCAACTTAAAACAGCTATAAGTCCTATATTTAGTAAAAAAATTTAAAAACGGTTCCAAAATTTTACCACATATATATAATAGCTATGTGAACACCCAAAAAAAATTTCAAATCTCTAACTTAAAAATTGCCCGAGTTATCGTGAAATATAGAAATTGAATTCGTCAAAATTTCGTTTTTTCTACCGCTTATAGTCAATTTGAGAAATTCGAAAAATGACCCAAATAAACAAGCACGTATTTAGGATCAATTTTCGGGGGGGGAGGGGGTTAAAAATTTTTAATATATGAAGTAAAAATAAATGATTATATTATACGTAGTTATATATGTAGTTAGTCTGTTATATTATAAATATAAAACTACTTTAAAAATTTCGGGGGGGGGGGGGTTGAACCCCTAAATACCCCCTGGATACGGGCTTGCAAATAAAGTACCATCGACATCCACTTTTACATCTGAAACTAGCTATTGGTGAAAATGGAAGGGTTATTTCGGGTAGTGAAAGTGTTTTCAGAATATTTATACGTATGGATTTTCGTTTTCCTAAAAATATCAACTTAAAACGGGTATAAAAAAAAATTTTGACAATGGATTTTTCTAATATTTTAGTATGATATGATGTTAAGTAATATGTAAGTATACTTCAGTAAAATTTTCAGACTAAAATACCCAAAATTTACAATTTTATCACACATTATATACGTAAAAACGTGAATTTTACGAAATATTCAAAGTCCTATATTTTGGAGAAAAATTAACGTAACGGTTCCAAAATTATACCACATATATAGAGTAGCTATGTGAACATCCAAAAAAAATTTCAGGTCTCTATCTTAAAAATTGCCTGAGTTATCGTGAAATATAGAAATCGAATTCGTCGAAATTTCATTTTTCGCGAAAAATGCAGTTTTTTCGTCATTTTTTCGCCGTTTTTTCTACCGCATAGCGTCAATTTTGAGAAATACAAAAAATGACCTAAGTAAAGTACCAACTACATCCACTTTGCTACCGGAAACATACCCTATTCGTGAAAATCGGAGCATTAGTTCGGGTAGTATTTTTGTACACAGGCATAAAAAAAAAAAAAAAAAAAAAAAATCACACATCATTGTAAAACCAATACATTGTTCGCTTCGCTCAGAATCTAAAACGGTTTAGGGGATCTGTTCCCCCCACCCCCGTAAATACATCACTGAAGGTGGTTTACATTTTTATATGATCAATGCCCTATGGCAAATTTTTTGGCGTATACTCAAAACTTTTTTTACGACTACACCACTGATTGTATCCATATGTAGAAATTTCGTTAAGAATTTTTCTATCGTGTCCTTTCTCCTTTATCTAACTGTTTTTCTGAGAGATCTTTTTCAGTCCTAAAAAGGGTCAAATCTTATTAGATATCAAGAACTACAGATGAGAGGCTTAATTCTTTAGCTGTTTTAACTTTTAACCATAGAGTCTGACAAAGAACTTGGATTATGATGATATTATTGATATCTTTGCCAATGAAAAAGTTCGGCGTAAACATTTTTAATTTTAACATATTTTTATACATCAAGTTTTTTTTTAATGTTGTCACAACCAATTACATAGAATTTTTTTTTATAGTTAATAATAAAATACATGTACCTATTATAATTATGTAATATGTACTTCAATTAATGCATTATTTTATGTATAACTAATATACCTTTCAGAATATGAGTGTAACGCAGAATGCATTGGTTTCACTATGATATGTTCTTTTTTTTTACAAATACACCTATTGCTGAAGAAATTTAAGGAAGGGGGAGTTTTTTTTTTTTTTTTTACCTGGGGCGCAAAATACCTAAATACGTCTCTGATGCATCATGCATTCATGCATCGATAAGCCATCTAATTACTCATCACTCATCAGAATACACATAGAAATCTATAGAACACATAGAAATGAGGAACATAGAAATCCATCAGAATATCAGATTGTTAATTTAATCATTCACCAAGTGTGTTTCAACTATTTTTTATTTCTGTATATTCTGTTACTCATCTAAGGGTATGAATTCAATCTCATATAATTTTTTAAATTAATTATTTAAAAAAAACATATGGCAAATAATAAATAAATTATATATAATATTTATTAGTATATTTATTAATTACTATAGTCATGATGAAGATGATTATAAATTATTAACTAATATAGATACTATGTTAATATGATATATGAATTATGAATATATTATACAATATATAACAGTTGTCATAACTTTTAATATAAGTAGTAAGTACTTAGTAAATAAAAATTAAACATTATCTAATAAAATAAAAATAGATTTGGCTATATAAATTAAATTAAATGTACATATCTTAAACAATTTATACTAAGTATTAAAGAAACTATTAATTAATTAAACTAACCTAAATTGTTTTCATTTTTCTACTAAATATATCTATTTTAGGTAATTGAAAGTTATAAATTATATATAGTTATAAATTTTATATATTATAAAAAATACTACACCACACATTTGACTAATTAATCTGAAGATGTATCAAAACTGTTAAGGCACACTAATTTCGATTGAAAATAATCAATTTTTTTTTTTAAATTTTTCTTATTTTTAATCTTATAAATTTCTGGAGAAGAAAATGATTCAACATCTAATTCTGGCATTGTATAATCAATATGCATTGAATCGTCGTCAATATTAGTTAACAATGTTTCTTGTGTTAACCCAACGAAACTATCTTTAGAAAATAAGGATACACATGATGTTTCTATAATAATGTATAGAAAATTGTGTAATAGATACATTAATGAATAATAAATAAGATACCAACCAATAAATAATTTAATATTTATAATATAATATTTACCTGAACTATTAAATTCTAAATCTATAACTGGTTTAAATATAAAATCATTGAAATTATTAATAGATCCTGATGATAAATTTTTAAAAGAATCTTCGTATTTATTATTTCTATCTGAATTGAAAGTGTTCGACAAATTTGTTTCTACCTCTCTGTGTTTATTTAAACTAAAATAAAAACCAGTTATATTAAAATATTGATTTTATGATTTTTTATTATTACAAAATGAAATATAACTTATCAATTATCAATTATCAATTATCATTATAACTTACTGTTCTAATTTAATTTGTTGAAGTTGGTTTTTTAAATTTATGCTGTTGTATTCTAAAAAAAATAAACATTTTGAATTAAATGGGTCTAAAAAATCATTATATTTTAAAATTTTAGGAGATGTCTTTGTAAAAGTTATATAGGTAGGTGTTCGTGTTATAATATTATATTATATTACTGAAATAGTGAAACATATTCTATACCTAGATAAATTTGTTCATACTAATTTATCTAATACCAACATATTTTATGATGTAACATTGTAACCAACCAGGAAAAAAAAACTAAATAACTACATAAGAAATTACATAGGGATATATACTTATTTCACTATTTACTATTATTACTAATATTATCAAAACAATGATATTGTCTAATTAAAATCGTCAAAATATTCTATTTGTATAATATTAGATTATTAGGTAATAAACTAATAATGTATGATTTTATACAAACCATTATTAGGATAAATTTTCTCATTCAAATTTTTTATAACGTCACAATTTCTATGGACAAATTCTAAATATAAACAATAAGTTAAATTTAATTTAGCTCTATTCTCAATACTTATGTGTGCCTTTTTATTAAGATTTTGTTTGAACAATGTATTTAAACATCCTTGTATATTATTATTACGATTAATAACATTTGACGAAGCTAATTTTGATGAACTATTAACATAATATTACATTTCAATATTAAATTCAAATTTCATTGATCATATAAATATGAATGACACGTATTTTGGTTTAATAAATATTTATTTTATGAATAATTTTATTTTTTAGTATACTTAAGTAATTTATAATATAGGTATATTATACTATACATAATACATTATAACTATAAGCGTATTTTTACTGAATGTATAATACGAGTATATTATACATATAATGTATTATCTATGTTACTGTACAAAACATAATGTACGGATTATACCTCGGAATCCTCGGATTATACTATTATATATAGTTATACATAATAAAAAAGATGAGCTGATACTCCTGCCGCACAGGATACAGGTGTGCGAATCATAGCGTTTAATTTTACTTAGAATTTGAATGCAATGATAAACCATTGCATTCGAAAAAACGATTCTGAGCGAAGTTTATAGTCAGATTATAATTTTCGTTTGAACTAAAAATATCAACTTAAAACAGCTATAAAAAAAAATTGAGATTAGGGATTTTTCCAATATTTTAGTATGATGTTAAGTAATATGTAAGTATACTTCAGTAAAATTTTCAGACCCTAATACCAAAAATTGCTAATTTTATCAAACATTATATACGTAAAAACGAGAAATTTACGAAATATTCGAAGTCCTATATTTAGTAAAAAAATTTAAAAACGGTTCCAAAATTTTACCACATATATTTAATAGCTATGTGAACACCCAAAAAAATTTTCAAGTCTCTAACTTAAAAATTGCCCGAGTTATCGTGAAATATAGAAATTGAATTCGTCAAAATTTCATTTTTCGTAAAAAATGTCGTTTTTTCATTTTTTCGAATTTTTTTCTACCGCTTATAGTCAATTTTGAGAAATTCGAAAAATGACCCAAATAAACAAGCACGTATTCAGTATCAATTTTCGGGGGGGAGGGGTTAAAAAAATTTTAATATATGAAGTAAAAATAAATGATTATATTATACGTAGTTATATTATGTAGTTAGTCTGTTATATTATAAATATAAAACTACTTTAAAAATTTCGGGGGTGGGGGGTGGTTGAACCCCTAAAACCCCCCCCCTGGATACGGGCTTGCAAATAAAGTACCATCTACATCCACTTTTACATCTGAAACTCGCTATTGGTGAAAATCGAAGCGTTATTTCGGGTAGTGAAAGTGTTTTCAGAATATTTATTTATATACGTATGGATTCTAAGATTTTCGTTTTCCTAAAAATATCAACTTAAAACGGCTATAAAAAAAAATTGTGACTTGGGATTTTTCTTATTTTAGTATGATGTTAAGTATTATGTAAGTATACTTCAGTAAAATTTTCAGACCAAAATACCCAAAATTAACAATTTTATCACACATTATATACATTATTTAGATTCTTAGCAAAATACTGTCCTATTTAGGTATTTATAGATAACTCATTTAGGGGTTTATGATAAATTATTTATATTGAAAGTAGAGACTGATAAATGTAAAAATTTTAATCGGTACCTATATACATTTGGTATTTGATGAATTTCGCTCAAAATTGTTTTCATGAATGTAATATTGTAATGACTAATGATTTATCAATTTATCATTGCATTCAAATTTGAATCAAAATTCAACATTATCCTCTTTACACCTGTATCCTTTCCTTGCTTTTAATTATTATAATGGAATAAAGAAAAATGTATTTTATTTTTAATCTATTTTAATAAGTACATACTTACTTATAGGTATAAAATAAGTCACAATTATAATATTTAATCAAAAGCTAAAATTAATGTTATATACCTGCAAGGCCGATTAAATGACAAACATTCACTACTAACTTTTTTCTCATCATCACTTACATTATTTTCATTAACTGTTGCATTTGATTTATTCTTATTTTTTGGAGAACTACAATAAATAAATAATTAATATTAATTTAAATTTTTAATTTAATTTTGTATGTTATATATTACACTAAGATATATTGTGTTATTGATTGTTGTTTTATTGTAGAAGTAGCATTTGGGGTACCAAAATTAATTTTGGTATCCAAATTAACAAGTTTTTCATTGGTTTTATTAAAAGAAATTTTGTTTTCTACATTATGTATACCACGAGATTTATACGATTTCTCTAAAATTTATGAGGAAAAAAAATGATAATAATTAGTCTTAAAGATTATAAATTAATTACATCATTCAATAAATAATAAATATCCTAACTTTTATTATCTATATTTGATCGAAGACATGTTTGTTGTGAGCCTTTTTTGATCTAAAATGAATTACAATATTTTAAAGTAGGTAAGTATATTGTATAATAGGTAATATAATAAGTACATAATTAAATAATATAAATTAATAATAATATATTTATTTTTAATATTAGGTAATTATAAACTCTAAATCTTACAGCAAGACCTCGTGTTAGGCGATCCTTTGAAATATGAGTCAATGGATTAGCTCTAATGTAGCGTTCAACTTTAGCCTAGTTATACATATAAATATATATTACAATTAATTATTTACTTATTATAATATTAACGGTTGTATTGAAGTATTTAAAGTAAGTATCTATTGTGTAGAGTGTAGTAATAAAATGTGTATAATTGTATGTTTGCACATATAGGTTAGGACGTTAGGTAGTTATTATACTATCATTATGATTCATAAATTTATAATAGTTACCTAATGGTTAGGTATTGGTTAATTATCTATAATGAATATATGAACTTTTTTTTAATAATTTTTAATTACTTATTTATAAACAATATTTCCTAAAATAAATTAATCTACATATACTCGTATTTTATAAAAATAGAAATTGAAGTAATGTTTTCTTCCACAAACAAATTGGGTGCTTTATAATAAATATATAATTGATGAATTATATTTATTTAAAAATTTATTGTTATTCGTTAAAAATATGTTGCATTATTTTATTCGTATTTTTCATAAATACTTTCTGATATTATTTAATCGAATTAATTAAAAATAATAGATAATTATAAATGGAAATATTCAACTTACTACTAAATACTACTTACTAATAAATCATCCTTTTCAAAAATTGGTTCAACAAATTGTCTTTCATTAAAATTTGAGAACTTGTTATTTTGAATTTCCTGTTAAATTAATATCGTGTAAATTGTAAATATAAAATTAAAGTATAAAATTTAAATAATATGTTACATAAAAATTTGATGTTTAAACTTTTAAAGTAGATACCTAACTTACATAGAGAGCTAGATGCCTAGATATCAATTTTGGTATATTTTGCCAATTACACCAGGATTGTTATAGTTAGGTACTTACATGTTTAATTTGTACTGTTGTGTTCTTCAAATATAATTTTTTTTTTAATTCAAATTTATGTAGGTAATTTATGTATAGGTTAATATAGGTATATTAGTATTATGTACTAATTTAAAAATAACATTTTAATTTTTCTTGATATTAATTAGTTAATTAATTATTTTATAATGACTAACCTATATAGCATTCTTATGTATTTTGTAGGTAATAAAGTAATAAAAAATAATTAAATAACTTAAAACAATTTTGAGGTAAGACTTTATTATAATAATATAGGTAGGTACTTATAATAATTTTATTTTTGTAACTTAATTAGGTAGATATGTTCAACATCAATATGACTTAAACAAAGTAGGTACCTATCAATTTTGTAACATCATTATTTTTTATTGATTAGGTATTTAGGTAGATAGGTTACCAACCACTTAGGATTAGTCAAATACAAAATATAAATATATTATAATATTATAATTAATTATAACCATGATTATTGATTAGTGATTATGGGTTATTAGTAGCCTGTATTTATCGGTTAGGTATTAATCATTATAGGGCTGTAAATTTAATACCATACCTACTATAAAACATAAAAAAAAAAAATTATAAAAATATTCTACCTAATGCATAAAGTGTATAATTAATATTTTTAAAAATCAGAATTTCAAAGAAATAAGAAACTTTCAAGTAGGTACTTATAAAGTTATAAGTAATATATCTAAACTTATCTATACTTATATATTATAAAGAAAACTTGTATTATTAGTGTTTACCTATATTATTTGTACAGAAAAATAAATGTTGTAATTTACTATATATTATATATATCTACACATTGTGTAAAATATTTTATTAAAAATTTATTATTAGTAACTACCTAGGTACTAATTATTACATTACTGCAATGTGTATAATATTATAGTAAGAGGAAATTAAAATATGTAAAACTTAATCAATTATAGAATAAATTTCAATAATTATTAACTAAGAGAAATTGATGAAAAAAAATTATACTACAATAACTTAAAACTTTAAAAGTGTAAAATAATGAAGTATCTATATAATAATAAAATTGTAAAATACAAAATAATGCCAAATAATAGTTTCAAAATTTAATTTGTATTTTGTTATTATAGAATTCAAATTCTGTGTTAAAAAATATATATTTTGCTATAGGTACATAAATATAAAAATAAGCACTTCATTAAAAATGTATTTCCTTTTCAGTTTTCGCATTAAACAGACATACAATAGTTGTATAATCGGTAGGTAAATATTAATTAAAAATAACTAACTTTATATCCCAGTGTTTCTTAAACTTTAAGGTTCCGCAGAGATTACTTAAGTTAAGGGTTCTGCAAAACTTAAATGCTTTTTTTGAAAATTACTTTTGAAAATGAAACTAAAGATCAGTAGAAAAATGTGTCAAACATGCACATTTATAAAATATAATATTTTAATAGTAGGTACAGGTACATATTAGTCAATTATAGTATAAAATTGTTATATTAATATTTAGAATTTTTGGTTAATTATGAAAATATTTTTTTGAATTCAATAAATATTATTTTTATTATAAGAAACTATTATATTATTATCTAAATAATTATTTTATAAAATGAGGCATTAAAATATTTAAAATTATTTAAACAAAGTTAGGATTCCACGATAAAAGTGGACATTAAAAAATGTTCCACGGATTAAAAAAGCATTAAGAAACGCTGTCTTAAAGCCTATTATTATTATAACTTATAGGTAGGTACTGTTAAACCTAAATATAAAAACAATCATTATTCACTTACTAATACCCTGTTATCTTTATTCAATTTTTCTAAAGACGTTTCTCTTAATTTATCCAGATATTTTTGTTTTCTTCTTTCATTCTCCATATTTTTTATCTAAATAGTATTTAAAAATAATTAATACCTACCTAATAATATTTATTCATACTTAGCAATAACAGTGTTAACTTTCATTTACTTATTAGTTATTGTTAATTTAGGTAGGTACCTACCTGTTTTATGTTATTTGAAAATTTAATATTGTAGGTAATTCGCAATGATTATTATTAATTAGTAATTACCTACCTTTAACCTATACAAATATACAATATACCTACACATCTCTAATAGGTATCTATAATCTATCTCTACCGTAATATTTATTTATACTACTTAGAATCTAAACCTAATTATTTATATTAAAATCTTGAGTAGGTATCTACTTAAATTATAAATTAATTAGGTAGGTACATCTACTATACATAGGCATTATAGAAATCGTACAATAAAGAAATATAATTGAGTATTATATGTTTAAGTTCGTAAATTAGTAACAGATGTTTAGTTATAATTTTTTGCATAAGTATAAATAATTAATGGTATAATATTAATTAACACCTAGTCTATTCTATAATCAATGGTATTAGATACATTTTTATAATAATTAGGTTATTATTAGGTATTTATTTATAAATGATTATTTATATTAGTAGGTAGTTTGTAATTAAACAATAATGATTATTTATTTATTATAAACATTAATGATTATATTTTGTAAGTAGGTATTTACTATTTACTATTTAATACTATTTATATTATAATAAAATATAGATTAGGACGATTAGGTATAGAAAATATAGTATACTTAAGTACTTGTTTGATTTTGTCGATTTTGATGATATTCTAGTATAATAATCTAATAATAGTATTCATAATTATTACGAGTCATGTAATATTTTAGTTATTAAATATTAATTAATAAATTTATTTAAAATAGAAATTTTTAAATCTTATGAACTTTTATCACTATAAATTATATATTATATAATATAGGTATTATATTTTGAACAGAAATAATATAAGATTTTATTTATGAAAAATAAAACTGTAAAAGTAAAATTTAAACGCTCAAAATAGTAGGTAAATATTAAAATGCCTCTCTATGTGTACCTAGGTATGTTCACTGATTATTCAAACATGGTTAATGTTGAGTTTTTATAATAAAAATACTTAAATAAGTAAATAAATACTAAATACCAATAAATTACCATGGTATAAACTTGAAATTCAGATTACCTATTTTTACTTTTTAGACACAAAAGAAAATAATTTATTTAAATACACATTATACCTACTTATTATAATTTTCATAGATAGGTAGTTTAGATTAGGTTGTTATATTATGTATAATACTATATGTCTATATAATAAATTATAAATTTATTTTAATTATATTATGTAGATATTTTGAATACGAATTTAAATTTAAAATAAATACGTAGGTTACTTAGGTAAAAGTAGATAGATTTAAAATCAGTACCTACCATGATTTAAGATATTTATTTATTTATTTTGTAAACCTAACATACTACCTACTTAATATAATTATCAATATTAATACAACTATTAATACACCATGACCATACACTATACTATACACATATTATATCTTTATGTTACCTACTTATTTTTTCCAATATTATCAAATTTCATATTTATAAAATGATATATTATGGTTATTATTTAGTATTACTAATAATAATATATTATAAATTTATAAGTATACGGTAATCTATGACCTACCTAACAATATGTTAAATTGGTAATATAGATATTTACGTTAATATGTTAAGGTTTAATATTCTTAACTTTTCTTTAGCTACAATAACTAAGTATAATAGTTAGTTAGGTACCCTAGTACCCTAATTAATTTAATAATTTTGTGAAAAGAATTAGGTAATACATTTTCAGTAGAAATATAATAATAATTAATAATAACAATTTAAATATATGGAACTTTTCTAGTTTACCAGGCGCAGGCACTTTTTTTTCGATTTTTTTTTTGTATCCTAAATTCCTAAGTAAATTAATGAGAAAAAACTATTGGCGCAAAAAAAATTTGCGCAAATCATTAGTTTTTAAGTTAAAGCGATTTTAAATTTCCATATTTTAATAGATTTACTTAAATAAAGAGTTTTATTTAAGTTTTATAGTTTTTTAGAGTTTTATAAATTCGTTTATGATGTTGTCCTAGCTTGGTGGTTTAGCTCGGCACTTTATATGCAAAAATACCTGGTCAAATCACGATAATTTTTGCACTTTTTCTTGGATTTTCCAACATTATCTTTTGATATAGAAATATCTATATAGAGATATAGAATATTTCTTCCATCAATGTTATCAACGATAAAGTTGTATATCAAGTGGAAGGGTCCCGTGATTAGTCTACCCTCATCTTCATTATCGAATGACTCTCGAGAAGCATATTTTAATGATGACGTTTTACTTTTTCGTAAAAAATTTTGAAGTAATACACAAGTCATTACTATAACCGAAACTTTTTCTGGCTGTAGCAACATTGGTTTTCTTAGTATACGAAACACAGAAGACATTATTCCAAATACGTTTTCCATAATTCTGCGAGCACGAGGAAGGATGATAGTTAAAAATTCGTTCTGGACTAGGTACCTTTACCATTATATGGTTTCAAAATATGACGATAGTCAAAAACGAAAATATACGAATTAAAGCATTATCAGCTAAAAATACGTAATATGATGTTGGCAATTCTTTTCCAGTTAGTGGGTGATCGGAGGGAAGTTCCAATTGATGATTTATTGATTTCCCATTTGTTTTAAAAAATATGTAGTGTTACGTTACGAATAACTCCGCCGTCACTTATCCTTCTCTGACATCGTGATTCAAACCTGCTATGAATGCGAATACCACGCCATCTAATGGTTTTTTTATCTAATAGACGGTCGATATATTATCATAATAATGTTAATATTGTTTAATATTGAATGTTGATGTTTTGATTGCATAGACAACTGACAACAGATAAGACAAGAGTGTTTAATTCAAATTTTTAAATTTTGTATAATATACGCTCGGTATATTCTACGTAGCACGTAGGAAGAGTGTTTGTACACTGAAGCCTTTAGGTATTGTTGGTAGTAGACTAGTAGCCAGTTAGTATTTTGATTTAATTTATACTGTTTATGTATTTATGATGAATAATCCAGTTATTGAATTATTAAATGATGAAAATAAAAATTTTGTAAAAGTATGTGCACCTATGGTTCGCTATAGCAAGTATGTCATTTCAAAATTATTTAATATAATATATTTTTGTGTTATTTTACATGCATAGTATACCTACTACGCGTATGCACGTGCATTAATAGTATATAGTATAAATTTATGAATTGATTAGGTGTAGTTAAAATAGCTTATTTTATAAAATATAAATAACATGAATCCTGTTTTAATTATTTATGTTATTAATTAGAATATGACGTAATGTATTACAATTATACGATTACGACCTTAATTAGAAGTTATATGTAATTAATAAAATTATTAAAAGCTATTTTCACTTAGAATAAAGTCATATCTTTGTTTATATTATTTTTAGACAGGTTTTGGTATATTATGTTACCTATGTAAAACTGAACTAATGAACAGCTTTAACAATACCCCCTTTTTTTTTTATATATAGATTACAATTTCGGAAATTAATTCGTATGTATGATTGCGATTTATGTTTTACACCAATGATTATGGCTGACTCTTATGTCAAGTCATCCAAAGCTAGATTTCATGAATTTCAAACAGATATTGGTTTGTGTAAATATTATTCTTAGATGTAATTAGCATTAATAAATAAGAATAAAATTTAATTAAACATAGTTTTATTTTTATTTTATAGATGATAGACCACTTATTGTTCAATTTGGTGCCAATAACTCATCCGACTTTGTAAATGCTTCTAATTTGATAATTCCGTGAGTTGTATTTTATGATAAAAATTATGAATTAGTTATTTATTAAGTTATATAATTCATTTTTATTGTATTTAGGTACTGTGATGGAGTTGATTTAAATTGTGGCTGTCCTCAAAGATGGGCGTTAAATGATGGATATGGGGCTCAATTATTAAAAAATCCAGAAATAATTAAAGACTGTGTACGTCAATTTCGTAATCGCATACCTACTAATAAGACTATATCAGTTAAATTAAGATTACTCCCTGATCATAGGTAGGTATTACAAATTTAATTCATATTTTATTTAAGATATTAATAGTTTTAGATACCTTATATTTGTCAATATTTTAAAATTACTTTCTTAAAATACCATTTGGTTCTATTTATGAAAAAAATAAATGTCATTAACGTGTGCGAATAATAATTATAAAATAATATTATCATTTATATGATTTATATAAATTATTAGATTTATAGTGTATAGATTATTTTCTTGACATTAATTATTAAATATAAATAATTATAATTACCTATTGTTTTTTTTAGAAAAAGTGTAGATATTTGTCAACAAGTTGAAGCTGCTGGAGTGTCATTCATCACAGTACATGGACGGACAACTTTTCAAAAAAATGAACCCATTGATCAAGATTGCATAAAGCTTATAAATGAAACAGTTAATATTCCAGTTATCTTAAATGGAGATATTAAAAGTTTATCAGATGCTGTTAAAATGCAAGACTATACTGGCTGTAAAGGTATTAAAATAATTATTTTAATTTTTTTTTTAATTTTAATTTTAATATTATTAATTTGTTTTAAGGAATGATGAGTGCAAGAGGTATATTACATAATCCTGGTTTGTTTTCTGGTCATAAAATTACACCACTTTCAGCTGTCCAAAGTTGGTTGAATATTCAACACACTAATTTCTTGTGGTTTCATCATCATTTAGTATTCATGTGTGAACATTTGCTTTCTAAAAATGCAAGGAATAATTTTAATCAATTGCGTAAAGCGTCGGATGTAATTTCATTTTTAGAAGATACATTTCAAATACCAAGTGTACTTCCTAGCAATAGAACATTAGGTAAGATACCAAGTGGAACTAGTGGTAATTATTATCACAATAAAGATACATATGAAGCTATTTCATCACAATCTAATGATGACTATATGGAAGACAGTTTACATTTTTTATTTGATTGATTAATTTCTTTTTAATAATATATTCCTAATAAAGACAACCTTTATTAATACATTTTATAATTTATAGTTTATTTATAATTTTATAGTTAAATATATTATCTTAGATTTAATTTATCTGATAAATTATCTAACAGTTTTATATTTCTAAAATTTGATAAATATCATAAAAAAACCATTTATATTTTTCATTCAAAAGTAGAAAGATAATCAACATTAATACTTGCAATTAAGTATTGAATTGACATACTTTTATATAATATACGGTCCTGTATGGTACAGGTACGAAATATAGTTCTATAAAATTGTATTGTTAATATAATATGTAGATTAGGAATTTCATTGTTTATTATTAATTGACAATAATTTATTTGAATATAAAATTATAATAAATATATTTATTAATTAGTAATAAGTCGTTACTTTTTTTGTATTTATGAACCAAACTCGAAATATATAATTTTTATAGTTAATATATTTTTTTATTTTTATAGAATATTTAAGTACAATTTTTAGTATTTTTTGTATAATTTATTAATCATGACATTTTTTTCATAAAAAAAAAAAAAAAATCAAATTATATATAATTTATAATTATTTTATAATAGATGTCAGACGTGAATCTCTTAACAATTAACAAAATTTGATTACATTTGCCAAGTTATTGTATATAAAATAAAAAAAAAAATATATTGACTTGTATACAATTATGTTAATTGTATTTCTTCTCTTGCTTTATTATATTAATAATGTGTGTTTATCATAAGTATAACACAACACACACACACACACATACATACAACATACGTATGTATATTACCTAATAAATTAATAATAGGTAAATAATATAATATTATATTTGCAATCCTTTAGATTTTAAAAGAAAATATTTGAAAATATATTATTAATTAGCTAATGTATTCAATTTTTAATCAATGTTTAACATTAAAAATGGAAATTTGATGAAAATAATTTAATTGTGTGTTTGATATATTTATTTTAAAAAATTTATAATATATTAGATATATTTATTTTGTTTCTTCACATATTGAATAAATATATTAATTTATTAATTAAATATGAATCACTGAATGATCAATTTTTGTGGATAATTCTTTATATAAAATATATTATTTTTATTTAACTACTAAATGGTTGATTATTGAATAATCAAAATAATTGTTGTCGAAAACTACATTTAGTAGGTTTAATTTAATAGTATTAATCAATGGTAGATGGTATTACATATGAAACATATTCGATTAATATAGTTGACTATATTTGTTTGACTATAGGTATATTCGTATTTAAATTACTAAATTCATGTTAGTACTTTTACATTTGGTAAATGAGTAGTAGATTATGAGAATAAAAAAAAATGAAAATAATAGATATAGGTATGAGAAAAAAACTATTATTTACTTTTTACCATAATAATAATTTAAAAAAACAAAACATAAATTTAACATTTCATGATATTAATAAATAAATGCATTATTAATTAATTGAATACAAATTACTGCAAAATAAATTTTTTTTTTTTAATTTTCAAATATGTAGTTAATTTTAACTTATAATATATTTAACATAACAAAAATGAATTATAGAATATAAATTTCTGTTAAACATTTATATTTCTTAATATTATATTAATTATTAATACTATAATTTATGTAGTATGTAATTGCAAAATTGTATATTGAATTGTATTGTAATATAGGTACACCAATCTTTTGAGTTCAAAATGTTGACAAAATCCTATAATCATAAAATATAATAAAAATTACAAATACGATTTAATGCAGCTACAAATCACATTTTTTTTTTTATGATTTAATTTTCCTAACTCTTTTATTAGCAGTTAAACTTTATTCAATCATGTGACTATTAGTATTGAATTTTTATACTTAATAAAATAAAATATAACAAAAATATTATAAAGTTGAAATTATATAATTTATTTCTTATTCCTATAACAAAATATAAGGTGGTTACTTATAGAAACTGTATAATATGTACTTTATCTAAGTATTTAGGTTAAATGAAAATTTGCATTTTTTTTGTAAAAAATTAAATTTTTTAATTACGAATATATTAAGTTTATTATTTGACTGTAGAAATGTGTATATATAATGAGTACTAGTACATATATATGCAGTTAAATTTTTAGGTGTTAACTTACAATAATAACACTTATATATTAAAAGGTGTTATATATAAATATAATATCCATTAATCTCCGAAAGTAATAGTGCACAAACGACGGGGTTTCGTGCATAAACGTAACAAAGTATAATTCAAAATTCAATTTGGAGAGGGGAATAGACCTCCTAGTACTTATTGTAAATTTATAATATCGTTTAGTTGGCAAAATGAAATATAAATAATTATAATCTTTTTTTATTTTTATTACAAATGACATTTGCCTTTTATTAATTCTATAATATATTATAATATATTAGTACTGTTACTTTGATTTTAATATTAATACAATACGAAAAAAATATTGCAAGTATATACGATTTCTTGTTATAAATAATTAATGTAGATGAGTTGTTTGTATAGTTAATAATAAACTGTATAAAGTTAATAATATCTGCAGGGACGATGTTAAAAAAATATAGTGGTGGGAGGGGGTGTTACCATAAATTTGCCAACTAAAAATTTAAAAAAACAATTTAATTTATGGGTTCTATATTATTTAATAACTTTAATGTTTTAAACTTAAAAATTGTATAATAAATTTAAATAAATAATTTTGACGAGTGCCGACTAATGTTTAAAAATTCCTACTGGGGGGGGGGTGACACCCTCCCATGACCCCCATCCAATCGTCCCTGAATATTTGTGAAGGCGACAACCACCGATTTTCTTCGAGTCTTTATTTAATTTTTTAACGTATTAAAAACGTTATTATTTGTTTGAAATTTAAATGCATTATTTTTATTTTCTACTTATTTGTGATATTGCGATGACAACGTCCATTTGTCATATGGTCAGTAATATACAGATTACAGGTGAAATTATATCTTTTGTTTATAACATAGGTACTCACATAGTCACATTATTTTATTTTAAATTTTGTATTATACGAAAACACGCAACTATCAACGTAAAGGACAGTTCACACACGACACACAAATATTATTTTTAACTATTGATAAAATATTAGGTACCTATTTATTTATATAAAAACACGTTGATATTACATAAATATATAATTATTTAAAGTAGGTAACATATTATTACTTGTATTTTTAGACTATATATTATTGCTATTTCCTACATGAATTATTAATAGAAATAATCATAGAAATTAATGAAAGGTTAGAGTATAGAAGTAAAAATTTTTAAATATATTATAACGTCGATCATTACCTGTGAGGCTGTGACTGAGATTCGCAATAGCTCAGAACTGCCCTGCAGAGTTATTATATAATAATTCGATACACAATCCGTAATAAGTATTTATAAACAACAATATATATATATATTCCTTATTATTATAAATTTATTTATTATAGACTTATAGTGTATTATGAAATATAATTTATGCTATTTTTGGTGATATAAGCCATTAGGAAATAATTAAACTTACTTTTTTCATCTAAATCTAAGATGATAAAAAATGTTTAATTTTCAATGCTTTGTATTATAATATTTATTAATTAATTATAATATATTATTAATAATCTTATAATTTATAGTTATTATTAATAGGTTT
Source organism: Tetraneura akinire (assembly GCA_021307375.1). Lineage (NCBI taxonomy): Eukaryota > Metazoa > Arthropoda > Insecta > Hemiptera > Aphididae > Tetraneura > Tetraneura akinire. The sequence goes on along the minus strand of JAIUCT010000017.1, from coordinate 7,381,137 downwards.
AATATTATCAAGAAATGTTTTATATTATAGAATTAAACTATGGATTCTAAATATCTCTGTGGTAGAGAACTACACGTTATACAGATTTTATATAGGTATAATCTAAGTATTTATTGTTTAAAGTTTAACAAAAAATATTTCAAATTTTTTTCTTATTGACTTATTATAAGAAATGATGGAATTAAAAAATATTCGTCTCAAAACTTTTTTTATTTTTTATTGATATTGAAAATTTTGTGGAACACGTTATATAATCTTACAAAGCATCAATGTTTGTACCAACTATTTACGTACTCCGTCTAAATTCTCAACCACACCAGCACACAATCCTATTTGAATTATTATTTTTAGGTGATTTTATAGCAAATAGTTAGTATCAACTTCAACATGCATGTAAAAACTCAGTTTTTTACCGTGAAAATATGCATGCGATGTTAAATTATTGTGATTTAATAGTTTATTATGTTTAATTTCTATGTATAATTAAATGTTCTATTATGGGCCTATATTATTATGGTTTCATAAAAATTTTTAAATAAAATTAATTATTATTAATATAATGGAAAGCATATGGATTATAAATTAAATTATACCTACCTTTGAAAGTATCATTAATTTTTTTGTGATCCTTAGCTGTAAAAAGAACTATTTTATTAATCAATTGTAATAAATACAATAATATAAAATATATTTAAAATGCATATAAATATTATTTATACACATGTTTTAAATTTAATTTTCTATGTATTTACTAGTGTACTTATATCTATTAGGTACACAATTGATCAATTAATTTTATAGGAATGTATAAAATACTCGTAATACTCGTAATTTATCAACAATCGGTATGTAATTTAAGATAAAATTCATTAATTTGTTATTAATGGCACATATTATTTCAATGGATCAGTGTAAAAAAACAAGAAGTATCCAACTAAATGATCTAGCGATGTCCAAAATAAAATATTAAGAGTAAGAGCAGTTCGTGTGTCTAATTTTTGTGTTTATTTTGATAGCAAAAAATTAAGAAATATAATATAGGTACTGTTCGTGCAAGTTGGTCTTTAAATATTCCCGCGGCTAGTGCTCAAATGACCGACGGGAAACTGTCGCGAATAAAAATATAGTGTCGTTCGGGAAAGCGGTCCCCAACGCACCCCGATCACGTGATTTAGAGCTTAACGGCCGTTGATTTTCGAAAACGACCGGCTCGGGATCGGTTGCGAATTCGCGATAGATAGATAGCTCCGCTGCCAGTGAGATTGCCCGTACAGAACAGCTCGTACCAGTCACTACTTCACTATATAGTGTGCAGTTCTGCCATTTTCTCTTGCGTAAAATAACAAAACGCAGCTCGCGTGTCTTCTTAGTTTTTATTGTTGTCGTTGTTCCACCACCCGTCTCAAGTTGTGACCGTGGAAGAACGTCGGGGATTTATAGGAAAGGCAGCTGGCCAAGAATAAGAGGAGTGATTTAACGTCGACAACGGCAGCTGGCCAGAAGTTTTCCTCCTTTCATTTTCCTTATGGTATCGTATGTGTATTAATATTTAATATATATATACCAATTTATAATTGTATTTATTGTAATTGTTGACAATATCATAACTGTTACATAGCATAGTACCTATACCATTGTTGTATTTATTGTTATTTTATACGCCCCCCTTGTACTCTCCCCTTCACGAAGCGCGAGTCCGCATCGATTGACTCGCTTAACGAGACCTAGCGAATATCGACTTGGGCGAACATATACACATGCCACTGATTTTTAGGTAGGTAATCAAAACGTGTAAATTCTACTGATAAGGTTTTTTTACGTGTATAGATCAATATAGACTCCAATGGTATCAAAATTTAACCCATAAAATATAATATAAATTTTGCTCTTAAGATTATCTTATATTAATTATAATATTTTATATGACCTATTAACATTATCCAAATGATGCATAAAAATAAAATAAATATTTATAATTATTTAAACACATTAAAATATTATCATATTCACTTATTATTTCCCTTAATTTTGTCTATCATAGAATCAACTAACGAACTAAATGCATGAGTTATATTCGTGTTTATAGTTGAACCTCGAGTTGAACAATATTGTCACAGACTATATTTTTATTACTTGGATAAAGATTACTTTGAATACTTAATGATTGTGATTTTGTAAATTGAATAAAGAAATTTTAAAATTTTAAATTACGTACACCCAGAAAAAAGTTCCGTAATATTAATGAAAAACGTAATAAAATTAATGAAATTTGGGTATGATTTCGAGCCAAGTATATTGATTCATAAAAATAAGTATATATATTTCTTTAAATTATCTCATTTAATTTTTAATTAATTTAATTATAATTTTCATAAATTTTAAGAATTTCATTACTTCATTTAATTATATTAAATAGTTGAATTAACTTCCTTCGGCATTGAATTCATTGCTATCAAATGCCTAAATTGAATTAATCATATCCTATATTTAATGATTTTTTTCATTGATTCTATGATGATGTCTTCCTCTCTTCCTTGAATTTACTACCGATTTCATTGAAAAATATAAAATGCCGGAAAAAATGCAAAAATTTTATAATCCCTACCGGAATTCGACTTGGTCCACCCTACGTGGGCCATGTATTTCGTCCGTAAGGAATCCTGCCTACGACTCCTAACTGGCCTACCTAACGACTGCGCCACAGGAAATTGTTACAAACCATTAGAAATTCATATTATTTAAATGCTTTCAGTGCGGATAAAATGTAAAATTTTATTATATTATTAAATTAAACTAAACATTATATTATAATATTATCACTTATCAATGTCGTATTAAATGAGTGTCCTGGGAATTTATCTCCTCATTTTTTTTATATTGTATTTTTTTACATTTATTTTTATTTTAAAAATTGTTTGATCGTCTGTTACTTAGATAAAGTAGTATCTGTAGGATATGGATATAAAAATTATAAATATTAATTGAAATTGTTAATATTGTAATAGGTAGCTAAACGTAATATTGGAATTATTTTGATATTGTTTTCATCTTTATCTCATTAACACAAGAATATGATAATATGTACCTACTTGATAGTTTATTTTTATTTAACATCAAACATAAAACTTTTGAATTATTTAAATGCCGACAAAAAAATAATATTAAACACAAACGTCATGAATTCACGATCAACGTCAGATTTTAAAAAAGCCACAGAGGCATAGAGTAATAAATAGCGAACAGCACAAACACATTGTGGTAAAAAACAATATTATGGTAATCGGTCAATCTATGGTAAAAATAGCAATATTTTATTTCTCATCATTGACCGTGTTATTAAAATAATGATAATGAACATCAATATCATAATATTTAACATTAAATTAAGTCATAATTTATATTCCTAAAAATTCCTTCATTTTTAATACATTTTATAATTATTTCTATGACGCTTTTATTAAATATCATAAAATCAAGTAAAATGTTTTCAAAAATTATTAAATGCAAATCTTTATTTTTATTAATTATTATTCTTCATATTTATGACTCTTAAATAGAACCAAAGACACTAGTTTAATGAATTAATAATTATTTCAATGGCATTATATTTTAACACCCATTTACATTAATTTTAAGAAAATTACTAATCAATAAATTAATTAACTATATTCATTGGAACACAGATCAGTTTTTTCTGAGTGTAGTAGGTGTATTTTTTTATGTATAAAATCATTATTTGGGGCAGTAATAGTAATATTCAATGACATTGATAATTTAGGATTTTAAGATTTGACAATGACAATAATTTTATTGAAACATTGTCATATATAGTATTATTGTGTAAATTAGTTCTAAAATATTTTAAAATTATAATTACAGTTTTTTTTATAGCTGTTTAAAGCTTAAAATTTTACAATATATGTGAATTTTGTTTTTAAATATTTAATTATTTTAAATATTTTTTTAGGTAGCTTCGTTTAGGGTATATTTTAGAATTAGATTTAGTTACCTAGTACTTTATTTTGGTCAATTCCACTTATGCGTAAGAAATTACCAAAAAATGACTTTATATGCAAATTGTATGTTAACTTTAATTTTAAGAAATTGTATTAGAAATATTTTATGATAACTCAGGAAATATTGAACTTTTGGATTGGGTTTTTTGAATTTTATTGAGTGTTAATTTTGGCAAATTACATACATGCCAAAATTAAAATCCATTAATACGCTTTGCAGTTTTATCTAGCTTTTGGGTTGTTTTAGACGTGCGTGAACTTGGCCCCCCCCACTTTAACCAAATACTTTCAAACCGGTGTCAAAATTTTGCAATTTTTATGCAACTAATTGCATGTATCGCGAAAAAATTTGCAATTCATCGTAGTCCCTGTAAAAATAAAAAAACATTTGGGGGGGCCAACTTCACGTAGCCCCCCCAAGTTGACCTACAACCTTCAAACTGGTGTCAAAATTTTGCAATTTTTATGCAACTAATTGCATGTATCGCGAAAAAATTTGCAATTCATCGTAGTCCCTGTAAAAATAAAAAAACATTTGGGGGGGCCAACTTCACGTAGCCCCACCAAGTTGACCTACAACCTTCAAACTGGTGTCAAAATTTTGCAATTTTTATGCAACTAATTGCATGTCTCGCGAAAAAATTTGCAATTCATCGTGGTCCCAAAATGCCACGAAAATTGATTTTTTTTAATTTTATAATTATCTCTACGTATCTACTACTAGTAATATCAATTTATTTAAAAAGTATTTATTTATCTGGTTCTAATTTGACATTATAATTATTACATTATGATTATGTTCAATATTTTATGATTTTATGATGAATCTCGAATATTATATATTTTATATTATACTCTTATATACTTGTAAGGCATACGTATTATAATAATATGTCGATATCCGAAAATTCTAATATAAAAACATTGGAAGTAAAAATGTCCATCTATTATAATGTCGAATGTATTGGCTTTAAATAACTGAACATTATCTATTTATGTTTAGTTGGTTAATAATATTCTTTAGTCTTTATTATAAAAGTAGGAAAATTATTTGCATCTATTTATAATTTGTAATACCCCTATTACCTAACTGTAATGACTAGTGAAAAAGATGGTTGGTTAATCGATAAAAGTGTGTGTCCAGCAGAATCTAGTCGAGAGTACATTTTGGGTTTAATCAAAGATAATAAGTGTAAATTTGAAAAAGGAGACCAACAAGATAATGATTTTAAAAATAATGAATTATATACTGATTATGATGATATTCCTAATTGTATTACTGAATTTATAACAAGAATTGAGAATACTTGTTATGAAAATTCTAAAAGAGAAGGAGATATAGAATTTCAGCTTACTACCTTCCTTGTCTTGTAAAAGATGTATTGCGGCTATGTAAATACTTTCCCGTATGGACTGGAATCATGGTATCAAAGTTTAAATTTCCATTTCGAGTAGCATCTTCAGCACCAGTTGAAAGTGATTTTGGAGAATTAAAACACAAAATTCTTCGTTTAGATGGTAAACCCATGACTGCAGATCGATTTGTTTCAACACATTTTATGTCAATAAATAACAATAGTAAGCTTTTTAGAAGTTCTCAGTTAAGAAATGAATTAGGTAAATTTAATAATGTTGAAGAAGAAAATGAAAATATTGATTATAATATAAATATTGCAAATAATGCTGAATTTCATAAATCAGATAGTAGTAGCTCGGAATCATCTTTAAACATAATAGAAAATTGGCGTGGAAAATGAAGAAACCACATTGAAAATTAAAGAAAATGCTTTAAAAAAGCCAAGGTTAACAAAGTACATGCAATCAGACCCTGATATTGATCAAATTTTAAATAGAAAAACACATTCTAATTTATATACACTATTGATTAATGGTAATGTTTCTACTCCACTAAATAAAAATAAAAAAAATACATACCTAATTAATAACACTTGTCCTTTTGATTCAATTGCATTTATTATCTATGACTTATATATACCATACTCAGTACAGAAATTTTATTAATTTAAGTAATAATTGATTGTTACAATTTTGTAAAAATTTAGCTGAAAATGGTACAAGTAAATTATCATATATGACTTGCCTAGATATACTTAAAGATGTTTTTAAAAAACAAGATGGAATTAGTAATGTTAAGATCATTGATGCAAGATGCAATGTACTATTTATCATCACGTCTTTACTAAAAACTGCTCCATCAGCGATTGAGCATATGGTGTGCTCAAATAATGAACATCGATATAATTCAAATAGATATATATCTAGTCCTACATTAATCATACACATAAAAAACAATTTTAAAGATTTAAATAATGCATTAAAATCATATGTAACTACAAAGGAAATTATATGTTAAAATAAACAATGTTCAGGAAAAGTTATTTCAAAAAAGATACTTAAATCACACCTTTTCATTGAAACTGATGTTTTCGCCAAGAAAGAAGTTACAGGTAACAGAAAAGCAAATCCGCATTGTTTGATGTATATTAAATTATAATTAATTTTTAATTTTTACAATATTGTTTAAAGTTAATAAAAGTACTCGTAAATATAAGCACATAATTAATAATTTTATATGTTTTTTTATTTTATTAAAAAAAATAAATATAAAAATAAAATAAATAAAAAAATATAAATATTAAATAAATATTATAATCGTGTTATTACAAAGTACAAACCATCGTTTAGTATTACTAAACTATACAGTTAGGTATGTGTATTTACCTCTACAACTATATACACATATGATGGCCATAATGCAAAACGTACTATTGGCATTTTAGCCATTTTACAATAAATCACATTTTTTACTGTACGTTGAATTTTTGAGATAATAACATTGTTAAAAATGTTAAAAATAGATAAAAATCTGTTAAATATATTTTTTCGGCCAAAAGTTATTTGAAATTTATTTTTTATAGGTACTTAAATTTAATTTTTAAAATATTAATTTGGGTCAAAACGTACATTTCTGACCAATAGTACATTTTACTTTGATAGTTGGAATTAGTACGTTTTGACTAAAAAATTTTCAAAATTAATAATTTCATTATTTTATGTTTATATTATTAATATTTAAAATAACACTACCTAATTAATACCTAATACTTTTTTAATTTAAAATATTTTTTATGAATAAATACTACTAAGGTAATAAGTACAAACAATTTTAATTTAAAAAAAAAATTGTTAGTAATATTATACACTAAAAATTATAGTATTGTTGAAAAATTATTACCTATATTTTAATACGAGTATAATATATTAAAACAACATTAGTAAATAATAATAAATATCATTATATAATAGTATATATAATATAAATAATATAATCATATTTAAAATATAGGAAAATATAATAATAATTAATAACTAATTAAATGTTTTAAAAAAACATAAAATTACTACTTTTTTTATTATAAAATATTTTAAATTTATAAAATACAATAAATTAAAACGAAAATACCAATAAGTTTATTTAAAATGAACAATAAATGTTAATTTACAGTCTTTTTAACAGCCTTTTATAATATAAGTTTATTACTTATTATAAAAATAATTAACATGTAAATAAAAAATAAAATAAATAAAAACAAAGTTAATGGATATTAAGATTAAAATAATATTACCTATTTTAAAAAAAATGTAATTATAATAAAATAATAAATAGTATACGAGTATAATAAAATAATAATAGTTCTATATAAGAATAATAACGTTATTATCATATATTCTAAAATTATTATTATATTATCACATATGAAGTATACAATGAAAAATAAAAATTTTATAAATTTCTAATAAGTAAAATATTACTAATAAGTTATAAATAATAAATAAAAAATGTCATAAATTAATTTTCATGGAAATAGTACGTTTTGATCAATTGGGTAAATACTAAATAGTACATTTTGAACAAATTGATATTATGCAAATAGTACATTTTGAACAAATTAACGATTTTAAAATTATAAAATCTATAGGAAATAGTTCGTTTTGACTCAATCTGACGACACCAATCGATTCGTCGTCATTTTAAACATATGATTCAATGTATAACTCAATTTTGGAAAAAATGCCAATAGTACGTTTTGCATTATGGCCCCACATATATGATTAATTATTGAGTATATATTATATCTGTATTTAATTAATACCGGGACCACGATGAATTGCAAATTTTTTCGCGAGACATGCAATTAGTTGCATAAAAATTGCAAAATTTTGACACCAGTTTGAAGGTTGTAGGTCAACTTGGTGGGGCTACGTGAAGTTGGCCCCCCCAAATGTTTTTTTATTTTTACAGGGACTACGATGAATTGCAAATTTTTTCGCGATACATGCAATTAGTTGCATAAAAATTGCAAAATTTTGACACC
>JAIUCT010000017.1:7328959-7369923 GCA_021307375.1 Tetraneura akinire | reverse complement strand
ATGGAAATTATGTACATTCTATGGAAATTATGTACATTCTATGGAAAATTATGTACATTCTATGGAAATTATTAAGTTTTGTTTTTGTTGTTGTTTTCCATATTTATTCGTAAACAGATTATGAAATTGGTTTAAAAATCCATTTTACAAATAGGTATATTTTTCTATCATCTAAAAACTAAAAAAATAGGATGTTTATAGTTGTATATTTTTATAGTTCAATTACCTCGTGTTAGGTATGTATTTATAGATTTTTCTTATTTATTTATTATTTTATCATACTTATCATAAGTTAATAGTACAAATTTACTATAGTACGTATTAATTACTGTACAATTTAATGTCCTATAACTTAATATATAAAGTTAGAGAATTATAATCTAATTACGAGTTTTCCAGACCTATTAACAACATTTCTTACATTACCAAATACCAGTAACAGTAGCCAGTGGCCCAGTGCAGAAAGGTCATTTTCAAAGCTCAAATTAATTAAAAGCTACCTTAGAAATACTATGTCTCAAACACGTTTGAATGGTCTCGCAATGATATCAATAGAAAATGAACGCGCCAAAAAGTTGAACGTGTCAGCATTGATAAAGTCATTTGCACAAGATCGTAGCAGAAACAATTATTTTTATTTAATTTGTAAAATAAATTTGTATATTATATTTATTGACTTCTTGTTTACTTAATACATTAATATCCTTTTTTAAAATTTCCAATATTAGTATTATACAACTATTCATTAGGGCTAATAAAAATTTTACCCGCGGGCCTCAAAGATTGTAGTTCCGCCACTGCACATATGTATTATTTTTCCTAACATATGCATATTGGGTTTTAATTAAGAATCATAACTTACATTTTTCATCATATTATAATGCTGTATATTTCAATGATATTCAGCAAATTTAGAATTAATTACATAATGAGTAGGTAACAGTAATAACCAGTGGCATAACCAGAAAACTATATTGTTTGTCGAGTTTTTAATTATGACTTTAAAAAATGGTATATTAGCGAAGGTCATGAGCAAAAATTATTATTAGTTAAAAAATATTGTAGGGGAGAAATTATAATCTCTAAAACCTCCCTGGCTGGATACACCACTGGTTTAATTAAATATAATTGTATTAAAAAAAAATAAAATCATATTAATGTTCAAATATATTATTATATTTTAGATCCGGAGCGAAGCAAAGAATATTTTGGTTTTACTATGTGTGTTTTTTCTTTTCTTTTTATGTATTTAAACACAAAATAACACTTTTTTTTTCACAAATAGCATATGTTTCTGATAGAAAAGTGGGTGTAGTTGGTACTTTATTTTAGTCATTTTTTGAATTTCTAAAAATCGATCCTATGCGATAGGAAAAACTACCAAAAAATGCCAAAAAGACGAAAATTTTAAAGTTTTATTTTTTTAACGAAAATTGAAATTTCGACAAAATTAATTTCAATATCTTACAATAACTAAGGCAATATTGAACTTGGACACTTGAAAATTGTATTGGATATTCATAGTATCTAATAAACGTAATACAATTTTGGAGCAGTTACGTTTATTATTTAATAAAATGTAGAACTTTGAATATTTACTAAAATTCTCGTTTTTATCTTTATAATTGTATAATGTTTAACAGAAAAGTCAATTATTTTGAGTTTTAGGGTCTGAAAATTTTATTGCAGTATTCTCACTTATTGCTTAACATGTTACCAAAATATTAGAAAAATCTCAAGTCTCATTTTTTTTTTTTATTGTGAAAGATTGATAACTATATATACCTATATTTTGCTTGCATTAAAAGAAGAAATCTTAATAACGCTCAAATAAAAAAAAGAGTACAACAAGGGTGTACATAATCACAACCACTTTTTAACTGCTACATCGAAAAAGTTATAAATAAAGTGAAAGCAAAGCTAAATAGACTAAATATTGGAATCAAAATTGGCGGAGAAATTGTTTCAATGATACGTTTTGCCGATTGCATTGTGGTAATAGCAGAGAGTGAAGGGGACATACAGCGTGCAGTTGAAGAAATGGATGAAATGCTCAGAACATCAGAAATGTAAATAAATAGAACAAAAACAAAGATATAAGTCTGTGCTAAAGACCCGAAAGTAAAAGCTGATGTATACATTGGTAGTCAAAAACTGGAGCAAGTAGAGAAAATGGTATATCTAGGAAGCAAAATCACATCTGATGGTAGAGCGTCCGAGAGATAAAACAACGCATAGTATTAGTAAATAACTAAAAAAACACAAGTTCATCACTTCAAAAAAGTTACATCTAAATATTAAGAAGAGAGACTTATAAAAACATATGTATGGAGTGTTGCAACATATGAATGTGAAACATGGGTAAAAACGATATCGAAAAGAAAAAACTAAAAGGCTTTGAGATGTGTTGGAGGCGCATGGAAAGGATAGGCTGGATAGGGCGGAAAACGAATGAAGAAGTACTTAGAACTGTGGGAGAAAAACTTACACTCATAGATGCGATTAAAACAAGACGTTGGAAAATGGTTGGACACTCCCTGAGACACCCAAAAGAGCTGCATAATATAATATTAGAGGGTATGATAGAAGGAAAGAAAACTGTAGGACGTCCAGGAAACTCTTATATAGGACAAATTAAATATGATGCAAGAGTAAAAAACTTTTTGAGAATTGGAGTTGCAAACCAACCTTCTGGTTGAAAAAAACCTATATTTAGTGTAAACGATAATCTAAGAAATAAGAATCCATATAAGTATTCTTCTTATTTATTTCTAATATTTTTAATATTATATTTAATATAATGATTAATATATGAAAAAAGAACATTTTGAAAGAATTTTAAAATTATATTAAAGTTCAAATAGATATTGATTATCTCAGTACCAAATTAAGTACTTTTAATTTTAATAAATTAAAATTTGTAATATATAATTTGTAATTCGAATCAAATTTAACACCGGTCTCTTTATTTTATTCCTTCCATGGCAGTATCAAATCTTCTTTTTCATGAACTAATTTATTGTTTTAAAAATTTGCACTTTATGCCAAATCTTTGTTAGGAAGTGATATGGTCATGTGATGGTGATCAAAACTTCAAGTACCTAATTAATTTTATAGGTTAAGAGTTATCGTTATACAAAAAAGTGTGAGCGTTGTGACACACACACTTGATGTCTAACGTGCTTAGAGAAATGTCTGTCATTTTAATTAAATAAAAACTTTTTGCAATAAAACATGGTGTGTTTTATATTCATCATATAAATAAACAAACATTACAGGAAGTCTGATTCTCAAGTATAAATGTATAATAATATATGCATATTATATACGTATTACATAAAATTATTTAATTTGAATATGTACGAGTTGATAATGAAAATATACTTACCCAATTGTTTTGATTATCTACTACATTCATATTTATCGGTGTAATAACATTTTTAATTAATTAATATTACTATGATGTTACTATAGTAGTAATTTATATCAGATATACCAGGAGGTTCATTCCAGACAATAATTTTTGATCTATTACGTATTAGGTAATAAATTCTTATTTTTGTAATTATAAAAGTGAATATTACTCTTTTTTTCATTTAATTTTTACATAATATGTACAATAAAAATACAAAATTACCTATTTTAACATCATTTAACATGTAAGTTAAAAAATATATTATTATAATTATTATATTAAATTTTAATATTTGATTATAACTTTAAACTTATAAAGGTTTGACCAACAATATTAATAAAAAACTAATTTTAACAAATGCGTAAAGGTTTATCGGAATGTTATGTTTGTAAAGTAGATACAGACCTAGTATAGATTGAATATTGATATAACCACAGCGGTGCGATTGGAAAACTAGTGGTTTTTCGTGTTTATTCTTATAAATTTATAAACCTATTCAGTAATTTACCCGCATATGGTTCAAAACTGTATCGTATGTACTAATATAATTAATATTGCCACTGACTTATACGGTAAAATAAGTGATACGGCAAAATGATCGATGAATCAATACGATATAGTTAAAAATTGTAAATTTTTAAATTGCACATATGGTATTTAAGTAACCTTAGAGATACAAAATTATTTTTCTTTTAAATTATAATTTTTTTGACCAGAAAATATACATACGATGCTAATAAAATCTTCGCTAAAAACTAAAAAGTACGAGTACCTACGATTGTCGATTCTCATTATCATTTAAATATTATTAGATAAGTATGTAACGTCGTAAAAATATTAAAATCAAAGTTAATTATGAACTTAATATTTCTTAAGACCCGTACCTTTTGATTTGATCAAGTTGTTTTCTGTTTGCTTCGGTTCGGTATCTAATAAAGATATTTTAAATTGTCAGCCAGGTGTTACATGAATAATTACTTACCCATTTTATTATTGCGTGCCTCTGTATAATATAATATCAATATGACATAATACTAGGTAGTTAAATGTTTTGACAATTAAATTACTTAATAGCAATTGAAATATAATAATTGTTACATATACGAGTACCTACTCGTATAGTTATTAAAATATAAATTATCTACACACATATTATATTAATCTATTATAATATTATTTAATCATTAAAAATTTGTGGATGAAATATATTATTTTTATATTTTTCTAATCCAATATTATATCCTTGTATTGAATTTCCAACGCAATAATAGGCACTTATAGTTTACATGTAAATTGACAAGAAATATGCTAATTACTATACATATAGGTATAATGTTTTATCTTATGGTAAATAAAACATAAACATAGGTATCTACTATCTACATTATTTTGGTAATTTTTTTTAGTAGGTACCTACCTACTCACTTCAAATATAAATCATAATTTTATAGCTATAGATCTAATTTTTTTTCAATCATTAAAAGTAAAAGTTGAGATATTCTGCTTATTCATCGTAACGAAGTACATTATGTCGCCACTTCAATACGGCAAAAAGAAATTTTTACCTAGTGAATTAAAAATATATATTAGGTATATAACGTAAAGACTGTATGAATGTATACATTTTGATCTTTGCTCAAAATCGTTTTCTGCAGAAATGTAATGATTTATTATTGCATTCAAATTTTAATCGAAATTTAAGACTATCTTCTTTAAACCTGTATTGCTTCCACGGTAGTATCAGATTTTCTATTTATAATTTAAACAGCTTGAAAACAAAAATTGTAATTATAATATTCACAATAATTTGGAACTGAATTAAGCAATATATTTGAGCAAAATTTCAACTTTAATTATCTATAAAAAAAAAAAAAAATTTGACTTGGAAATCTTCTAATATTTTGATATCACTTTAAGCAGTATGTGAAGGTACTACAATCATATTTAAAGATCCTAAATCTCAATATTGCTGTTTTTATTTAACATCATAGAGATAAAAATGTGAATTTTAAGAAATATTCAAAATTTTATATTTACTCAATAAATTAATGTAACCATTCTAACATATTATTACCTACGTAAATATATTACTCTATCTAAACATCCAATTAAATTTTCAAATATAAGTTCAATATTGTCCGAGTTATCGTAAAATATCGAAATTGATTTCATTAAAATTTGATTTTTTATGAAAAATGCCGTATTTTTTCATTTTTTGTAGTTTTTTCTATTGTAAAAGGTCAATTTTGGAAATTTGAAATATGACTTAAATAAAGTCAACTACATCTATTTTTCTACCGGAAACACATACAAACAGTATTGTTTCGTGTTGAAAAATTATTTACATACATAAAAAAAGACATATATTGTAAAACTAATACATTTTTCGATTCGCTCAGAATCTGAAATTATATTTATTTATTTAGGTAATTTCAATTTATTTTTTAAGTACATTAGTTTTAGAAAAATAATACAAGTGTTATAAAAATAATTGGTAGGTGCCTTACAATTTTTTTAAGAAAATTTACAAAGAACTTTTATAACAGATATTAAATGAATAACACACGTTAAATGTTGTTGTTATAACTTACTAGCACGTGTATAAATAAATAGTTTATAAATTATAATAATTAAAGTTCATTATTTTTTTTATAATTAAATAGAATATGCTAATTCCGTTAAAATGAACAAACATTAAATTAGAATACTCTAAACTAATATTATAAAAATTTAATTAAGTAGTTTTAAAATATTATTGACAATGCGGATAAATAAAACAATTAGATATCTAAAATTTTTAATTTTTACCATGTAAATATAAATTTTATTTTTTATTTTAATTTAAAGCCATTATAAATTCATTATTAATTACAATAATATAATATGTGAACTGTTTATATGTAAATAGAATAGATGGCAATAATAAAATTTTTAAAATATGTATACCAGCTAAGACCACAATTTGAATAAAACACTGGCAATAATATTACATTTAGCCATATTCTTTTTGCCATTACAAAACATGCTATTAAAGGCATTTAATGATACCACATTTTTACATTTTAATTATTTCAATTTCGTATAACTTCAAGTATAAATTTCAAATTAATGTTGTTAATTTAGAATATAATAAAATATATTTCTAGGTTTAAATTTTAAATAAGGTACCTAATATTATATCCAATCAAATTCTTTTAATTAATTTAGTAACAAAAATATTTATTAAGCTCAAATAGGTTACCTAATGAACAAAAAAAAATTCATAAATATTTGTATTCAATTAGAATAAAGGCGGATTTGATACTGCTATGAAAAAGATGGTGTTGTGCTGTTGTATTCTAATTAAAAATTTAATGTGTTGATAAATCATTATACCTATTCGAAAAAACGATTCTGAGCAAAGTCCAGTCAGACTATAATATGAATTCAATATTTCCCAAGATATTGTATAATAATAAAAATATAATTCCTCAAAATGAAAGTTTCCATGACAATTTTTGTAATTTTTTTATAGTTTTTAACTATAATCAGAAAAAAAGAGCTGATACTCCTGCCGCATGGGATACAGGTGTGCGAATTATAGCATTTAATTTTAATTAGAATTATTTATATGATAAACCATCGCATTCGAAAAAACGATTCTGAGCGAAGTTCAATCAGATAAAGTGGTTATTTGTAAAATAATGTAATAAAATAATTAATAAATAAATGAATTTCAAAAAATCGTCGAAAATTCTGTTTTCGTGAGAAATGGCGTTTTTTCGTCGTTTTTCTACCGCTTAGAGTCAATTTTGAAAAATTCGAAATATGACATACATAAAGCATACCAACTACATCCAATTTGCTACTGGAAACTTATGCTATTCGTAAATATCAGAGCATTATTTCTGGTCGAAAAAGTGTCTTCATTCATAAAAATAAGAAAAATCCGTATAAATACTTTAAATATTGATTTTACTGAAATTTCAACTTTAACCCCTATAAAAAGAAATTGAGTCTTGGGATTTTTCTAATATTTTGATATCATATTAAATAAAATCGGTTTACTTCAGTAAAATTTTTAGACCATAAAACCCAAAACTGCCAATTTTATCAAATATTATATAGGTATATAAAAACAAGAATTTTACGAATTATTCAAAGTTCTATACGTATATTTTGTAGAAAATTAACGTAACGGTTCCATACTTTTATCACATAGAAATAGTACCTATGTGAACACCTAATAAAATTTTCAAGTCTCTAACTTCAAAGTTGCCTGTTTTATCGTGAAATATTAAAATCGAATTCGTCGAAATTTCAATTTTCGTGAAAAACGCCGTTTTTATTTATTAGTGAGTGACGAGAACTAAAATATGATGCTTATGACAGAATTTATCTACATACGAGTACAACAGCTCTCTTTAAATATGTAATATAATATGTATATTGTTTAAAATTATTAAAAAATATTACTTAAGTTAAGTTATTAATACGTTTTTTTACTGAACTATTAACTAAACTAAGATAAAAAATATTTCATTAAATATTAGCTGTAAACTTTTTCAATTTATGTCAATTAATTTAATGTAACTCAGTTAAAAAAATTAACCATCTAATTTAATCTCTTTGAAAAGTAAGTTTTACTACGTTTAAATATATAAACTATTTTTTCAAATACCACTTATTGTATGCGTATTTTATATATTATTATTTATTATTATATTAGATGCATTTATATATTATAAGCCATAGAATATCATACATTCCTAGAAATATAGAATAATGAGGTTTTACTTAACTTTTCATATTTATACTGTTTTTCACTTTTGAGAATTCTTATATTTTTGTAAAATTTATTATTTTTAATAGTAATAATAATAAAAGTACTTAAAAACTATATAACTATTATACTATATACTTATAAAATTAAAAGTTTATTCTTTCATCAATTTATAGCAATTACAGTAATATTGTGATAACGATCCTAAGTTACCTAATTCACTAAAGCTTGATATTGCATCTGAATCTATAAAATGTTTCATCAAATTATATTAACAAATTAGGTATACGATAACATAATATTTTATTTAATACTATACCTATACTATCTATGAATATATTGACCATATTATGAATAATTAAGTATAAAGCAAATATATTTTCAAGTAAAATGATATGGAATTCACTTCGTCATCACTAAAAGTACTACAGGGTACTTTGGTTAGTTACATAAGGGAGTCAAATAATTTTTTAGAGATTTCAAAAATATAGAACTAAATTAATCTATACGTAATTTTTGTGTTAAATGATAATTATGAGTAGAAACTACATCTTTGTCGACGAAAATTGATTAAAATTGAGAACATTTTTAGATTTTATGAAATATATTTTAATGAAAAAAAATAATAAGACTGGATACAGCTATGGAAAGGAATAAAGGATAATGGTAATGAAATATAATAATTTTATATTTCGACTTATTATGTAATAATAAATCATCGTATTTGAAAACGATTCTAAGCGAAATAAAGTCATTTATTTTTTGAATTACTTATAAATTATTAATTAAATTTTCACATATTTATTAAAGTATATCTGATTATTAAAGTTTTACCTAACTTATTTACATTTATTATCAACCAACATAAGAGTCTCAAAATTTTAACACGCATGTAAAATTATTATGTTAACAACTATTGCCTACTAACATTTTTAGAACTGCAAGTTCAATATTTTCTCACTTATTGTAATATATTTGAAATCAAATTTATCAAAATTACCGTTAGATTAGTGAATATTGCCGAATTTTGTAATTTATTAGTAGTATTCTCTTTTGCATAATATTCGAAAAATTATCTAAATAAATTACCAACTGAACTTTATTTTCTATTGTAAACATAATATGCTATTCATGATAATTGGACAACGTTTGTTTTAAAAACTAATTCAGTCTTAAAAGTAGAAGTGACACAAATTATTTTAAAATTGTATCCGAACATTAATTCTGGTCGAAAAAAGACACATAAAAAAAGACAGATATTATAAAACCAATTTATTTCTCGCTTTGCGTTAATTTAATAGGTACATTTTCGTATCATAACATAGATTTATGTCCAATTAATTTCTTAGATACCTATCTATATTATAACTGTTCTTGTAATACTTCATAAAAATAATTTAAGGAGGATTCTAATAAGACTATAAAATTGTTATTAATTAATTAATCGTATTGCAGAACGAGGATAAACTCAGGAATTTTATATGTTTTCTTAAAAGGTGGACTAAATAGAAAATATATTTTATTATTAATAATAATGTAATTAATATATCCTTTAAACAATCACATAACTTTAAAAATAATGATTTTATAAATCTAAGTTTAATAGAATATATATTTATAAACATTATAATAATTGTATACTATATGAAAGGTTATAAATTATAATGCCCAATTATATTCTTTTACTTAGTGTTTATTGAAGTAACTACTCACAATGAGAATTATTAACAGGTTCTAAAAAAGAAACAAAGTTATTGAATGATTATTAAATTATAACATATAATATAATTTAAAAAAAACAGACCGTATACTTTTGAGTTATACTCTTTGGGGAGATTGGATGCTGTAATTATAATAATATTATGTATTATAATTAAGATTTAAAGAAATGAATTATAATATATTTATATTCAAAAAAAAATAAAAAATTATGTAAATTATATGTGAATATTTTAATAATATTTATGCACAAAAATTGTAGTCGAATAGGTATTGTAATAATAATATGCCTTTAGCAGGAGCGGGTTTTAACACTTGTCAAGGAAGGGGAGGCGAATTAAATTTTATTATATTTATTTTATTTTATTATTTATTTTATTTTATATTTTAATACAAATGTAATAGTTGATAGTTATTGATAAAAATAATATTAGTAAAGTCACTAGGTATCTCAAATATATTATAAATATTACAAGTATAATGTTAATATTATATTGCATTAGAAAATATAATAATAATCAATATTTCCTTTAAATGTCATTCAATTTATCTAAGACGATAATGTATTATGAAGTCTTGACAATAAACTTAATGTCATTTTCATTTTACAATAATATTGTTATTGTAATTTATAATTTATCGTATTTCGAAAACATTCAATACAAAGTTCATCTAATTCAAAGACTAGTAAAAAGAGGATAATAGACGTACAATCTTTCGTGCGTATTTGGAGTGGACGTTATTATTACCTTTACACACACGTGTATATAATTATATACAAGCGATATAAAAAAAGAAATAGAAAATGAATATACTCAATGATAGGTAGGTACTAACAATATTATAATTTATTAATCAAGTTGTTAATATATCTTAGATATAATTTATTGAATTATAATTAATATGTACGATTGTATGAAAATAAGATTATAAATTTAAGTCAAACTAGACCCAAGGAGGGGGGCGAATGCCCCTTTCGCCCCCTAAAACCCGCCATTGGTCTTTAGTTATCGTTATCAATTTGACAATTTATCATAATAAATAAATTTATTAATAATTAGTTTCCATAATTTTTGTTATTAATTCGTCATTTTTATGTAGATAATGTAGTAATGTAGATAGTAGATAGTAGTAATGTTTAAACGATTGAGAAATTTAAATAGCCCCAAAACTACTTAATGTAAGTAATAAGTAGGTAGGTAAATTTTTTTGTTCAAAACAAAAACACGAGAAATATAATTGGAAAGATGTGAATAATTAAAAATATCCTTTAGAAAATTATAGTGGACCTAGAATAATTCTCTAAATTGAAATCCGAAATAAAAAAAATTCATATTTCCTATGAAATTATTTGCTTACATTTTATTTTTCCTACGAAGAGCAAAATAAAATATTTCAAAATACTTAATAAATAATATTACATCAGAGGAGGTATATTGAGGAAAATATATTTGTTAGTTTTTTAAAATATACTAAAAAAAAAAAATGATTAAACTTAATTAATAATAATTCTTTCCCTATTCGAAAATTAACTTATAGAGTAAACATAAATAGATGCTAATCTATTAATATAATAATATTATTATTTCAAAAAAAGGCAATACGACTACTGACTAGGGTTATAATATTATATTAACACCACACAATGTTATTCAGCAATATTAATTATTATTAGACACAAAGCAAAACATAAATACAATTTTTGGTCTTGTTTTTTATTTTTTTTTTTTTTAATAAAATTTTAAGCGGTTAAGAGTTAATAATAGAGATAGTAGGTAACTATATTGCTATATATTATTGTGTAATATTAATTACCTGTAGTCATCATTAACAAAAGTTGTTGCATGGAATTGGAAACTAGAAAATATATACGAGTAGGTATAATATAATTCATAAAATAAATAAATTGTAGAAAAACACTATTATATGCATTATGTTGTGTCCAACATTTATATAGATCTTAAAATGTTATAAAATAATTGGATAATACTTAATATATCTAGATACTTAATAATTATATTTGTGTATTATTTATCTTTTCAAAAATTGGATATGATAAATAATAGGTATAAATAATTAATAAATAAGTAAGTATTTTTATTAACACATCTCTTCAAATCTATGAAATTAAAATAAGACACGAACATTCTATACTTAACATCATTGTCAGAGTTAAAAAAAAAAGGGTACCTAAACGTCCATTCAATATCATTCTAATTGATCCATATACACTCCAAAAGTGATGATGAAATATTTGTATTGTATTGTAAAGGATATAATGACATAATGTATAAAGATAGTATTGTAAATTTGTAAATCATGAAAATTGTAAAATTTAATCTATTTAATCTTTAATGTAAATTATAAATTAATAAATTGTAGAATTCAAATCTTAATTAATATAATTACAAGGTTAACATTTCCATTATCATTTTCACAGTTGTAGACCGTCATTTTTAAAAGGTTGATAAAATTGATATCTTTTTTAATTTGTCCAAAAATAATGTATTTTAAAAAAATCATATTATTTTAATTATAAACCTTTGTTATAATACATTTTTATACATATTACATTAAATGGGAAGTTATAAAAATAATGTCCTTCTTTTATACCATGTGTATATTCAATTAATTATATACATACATTTAATAGTTCCATTAGAGTCTAAAATACAAACATTTAATAAGTACACATAAATATTATATATGTATTTTTTATATATATTTAAAATTTTAATAAATTTAATTAATATACTAAAAATAATTTGTTCAAAAATTTTGTTTTGTATTTTATTTTATCATGTGTCACTATAATCAGGGAGATCAATAAAAAGAGTTTATTTTTCATGTTAGGAAGGTAGTAGGTACTACTGATTATAATTTTAAATTTCGCAACTACAATATGTTATTCATTTATTATGATAATATCAGTTATTTATTTTTTTATATAACTAAACCTAAACTTTTAAGTTAAATGAGATAATAAAATACCTATTCTATTAACAATGAAGTTGGTGAATAATTCATTTTCGATGAAATTATTAATTATAGTTATTGGATCAGTAGAAGGATATCCATCTAACAAATTAATATTAATGTTTGAAAATAATTATAGGTAATAAATCATATTAATATATTCATTTACAAAAAAACATTTAAAAATATTTGAATATTTGTAATATTAACAAGATATAAATCCAAATAAAAATAATGTATAGGTACCTAAATAATATAGAATGATATAATATATTTTCTTCTTCTTTCTTAGCTTAACAGTCCTTGTAGGACATGAGCCATAATATATTTTAATAAAGGCAAATTTTAAGTTAATTGAATATAAAATGCTTACATTTATCTATCATTTTGTTAATATATTTTTGAAAATTTATTTAATTAGATTTTAATAAAACATAATATCATAATGTATTTATTTAAGTTTTTCAGTGAAAATCGAAATAATATAAATTAAATATAATTACCTTTACTTCTACTACTTTTAGTATTTGCATGTTTAAAAATAATGAATAATACTAAAATAATAATTAATAAATAACTATTATTAGTTATATTTGTCATGTTCATATACTGAAAATAACATTAACTAGATAAAAGTTTGTAATAAGCAGATTTCAACTTATAATATTAGAAATTATTTTCTTATAGTTTTTATAGGTATAATATACGAGTACATTTATTATATAAGTCACAATGCAAATTGTATGTGTTGTTTTGTTTATCCAGTAGGAAAGAAATGTCTGCAACAATTGATTAAATAATAAACATTACATGAAACATGAAGTACTATTAGAATAATTTAAATGGAACTACAATAATTATTTCCAAATAATCTTTTAATTTATAATCAAAATTTAATTCGCACTTTATTCTTAATTAAATTAATATTTTATAAAACTTAAAATTATGTTATGATAAAAAATTAAATAAGAATATCGAAAAGTAAGATTAACAAAAATACTTTTTGCTAGTGTTTTAAAAGTTAAATATTTAACATGGTCCATGATATTTATTTATAATAATATACCTACGGGCTGCGGCCTTTTAATACAAGTTAGAAAGTATAATTTACATATAATATAAAATGATATATTTGTTTAGTGCTTGATTTTCCTTTGCTATCATTATGATTTATGAACAATATACAAATGTTTCTATTATGTTTCATCTTAACAAAAAGGATATAAAATATATTTGAAAGTATAAATAATTAAAATAATTTTATAATTTTATAATATTTTATATTGGGAATATTTGCATTACGTTTTATACAGTAATAGAAATTAAATTTAGATGTTACGCCAAAAGATTAGTTTAAGGTTAAATCAAAAACCAAATGTATTTATATAATATGTGTAATTCATAGTAGAGATTTTTAGAAGATAATGATAGTTTCCTCTCCGTGTGTTCTCTGGATAATCATAGGCGCAACTAGAGCCTAAATATTGGGGGTGCTAAAATTATGTACCTAACAAAAAATAAACCGTGCCCCCACACCATCAAGTGCTATTTCCCAATTATTTATGTCTTTATGAATCACTATAACAATTCTAATTAAACATATTTTATTATCCTAATAAGTAGACATTTACAATTTATATTTTTTCTAAGTTTCATGCAGTATTATCAATTTATTATATTCATAGATTACAATATTATAAGACATTTGAACAAAATAGTTCTAAATAAAACTTTAAAACTTAAAATTGACAGTATTTTACTGTAATTATTATAATAAGACCTAAAGAAAACAAGGGGTGCTAAATATTAACTCAGGGGTGCTAAAGACCCTCTTGCGCCCCCCTAGTTGCGCCTATGTGGATAATGTTAAATGGATATCATAAAAATAATACTTTTCAAAGTCAAATAATATTACTGATCATAATTAATTGCATAAACAAATATCTCCTTAAAAATGTATTAATTTACTGTCTATACTAAAATTTCACACTAAGGACTAAAGTGAACACCCATAAGGTATATTGGGTGCAATTTAAAATTTTTCCCCGTTTTCTGGAGTAATTTTAAAAATATAATCTATATTTTGAAACGATAAAGCGATATAACGAAATATTCAAAGTCCTATATTTTGTAGAAAAATTAACGTAAAGCTGCTTTCACACAAGCGGTTTTCGACCGCTGGCGGTCGCGGTTTTAAAATCGCGCGGTCGCCGCTAACAATTAAACACACGTATTTAAATGTGTTTATTCACACTGGTAAAACCGAACCGCGGATAGCCGCGGGCGACCGCTCGGAATCAAACGCGGTTTTAAAATCGCGACGGTCGCCGCTTTACAATTAAACACACGTATTTAAATGTGTTTATTCACACTGGCAAAACCAAGCCGCGGGCGACCGCTCAGAATCAAACTTGTTCAATTTCAGAGCGGTCGACCGCTCTCGCTACTCGCTAGCTATAATATTATAATTGTAAGCAGCGATCGCCAGCGGTCAAACAGCGTTTGATTCCGAGCGGTCGCCCGCGGCTATCCGCGGTTCGGTTTTACCAGTGTGAATAAACACATTTAAATACGTGTGTTTAATTGTTAGCGGCGACCGCGCGATTTTAAAACCGCGACCGCCAGCGGTCGAAAACCGCTTGTGTGAAAGCAGCTTAACGGTTATAATATTTTACCACATATATATAGTACTATGTAAATACCCAATAAAATTCTCAAGTCTCTAACTTCAAAATTTCCTCAGTTATCGTCAAATATTGAAATCGAATTCATCGAAATTTCAGTTTTCGTGAAAAATGCCGTTTTTCGTCATTGTTTTATATATTTTTTTCTACCGCTTAGGGTCAATTTTGAGACATTTGAAAAATGACCAAAATAAAGTACCAACTACATCCATTTTCCAATCGGAAACATATGCTGTTTGTGAAAAGTGTCTTCAGAAAAAAAAAGACACGCATCATTGTAAAACCAATACATTCTTCGCTTCGCTCAGAATCTAAAAGACTGAAATATTTAGCATTATATGTAAAAAAAAACTATAGCTTTCGTTGGATAATGGATACAGCCATACAGGTATGGGTGAAACGCTTTACCACGGCTACCATGACAGGAAATTTTAATATTAAATTTAGTATATTTTCTAGATTAAACTTTATCATTACACATGTATAAACCATTTACTGAATTCAAATTTCTAATTGGATATTTTGATATCTTTTGTCATGCATAGTGATAAAGTATTTTCATTTTTTCAGGTATCTCGGTTTATCTCAGTTATAATTTTACTTAAAAGTTAAATTTAAGAAATATTATTTTTAAGCAGGACCTACTTGAAACAGTTGAAACGAAGTACCAGATAGGACATTCTGGTATTCGTATCTTGAAAGAATAAATCACTTTTACTGCAGTATTATATCTTTATTAAAATATAAAATAATGAAGAATTTATTACAAATAATTCATATAAGCACCAATGGACGAGTTCTTTTAAGGAGAATTATTATTCTAAATGTTCTTGAAACTTTACCTCAATATGTTTTATGAACATTTTTAATACTCGGTATTTAATTTAATAAATAATGATATAAATATAAATATTGTTTTGTCAGATATGGGAATTAAGATTAAGACTCATTTTAGGATTTTAAAGACACTTTTATATGTGAGGAACGACGAATTTGATATTAAATATTACAATAACTCAGGAAATATTGAATTTAGAAACTTAAAAGTGTTCACATAATTTATAAGTAGATACTTAGTATATACATGATTTAATTTCGGAATTCTTACGTTGATATCTAAATTTAAATGAGTATGCATTACTTAAATAGGTATATGACAATTTTATCAAAAGTTTATAGTCAATACCTATATGATATCTGACTGAAATTAGTTCAGAACGTTTATCGAATGCGATAATAATTTCTCATTGCCTTAAATTTTAATCAAATACAACACTATACCTTCCGGACCTGTATCTTACCCACACAAATATCATCTTTTCTTTTAGATTCTGAGCGAAGCGAAGAATGTATTGGTTTTACAATGATGTGTGATTATTTTTTGTTTTTTTTTTTTTTTTTTTTTATGTCTGTGTACAAAAATACTACCCGAAATAATGCTCCGATTTTCACGAATAGGGTATGTTTCCGGTAGCAAAGTGAACGTAGTTGGTACTTTACTTAGGTCATTTTTTGAATTTCTCAAAATTGACGCTATGCGGTAGAAAAAACGGCGAAAAAATGACGAAAAAACTGCATTTTTCGCGAAAAATGAAATTTCGACGAATTCGATTTCTATATTTCACGATAACTCAGGCAATTTTTAAGATAGAGACCTGAAATTTTTTTTGGATGTTCACATAGCTACTATATATATTTGGTATAATTTTGGAACCGTTACATTAATTTTTCTCCAAAATATAGGACTTTGAATATTTCGTAAAATTCACGTTTTTACGTATATAATGTGTGATAAAATTGTCAATTTTGGGTATTTTAGTCTGAAAATTTTACTGAAGTATACTTACATATTACTTAACATCATACTAAAATATTAGAAAAATCCATTGTCAAAATTTTTTTTTATAGCCGTTTTAAGTTGATATTTTTAGGAAAACGAAAATCTTAGAATCCATACGTATAAATAAATATTCTGAAAACACTTTTACTACCCGAAATAATGCTTAGATTTTCACGAATAGCGAGTTTCAGATGTAAAAGTGGATGTAGATGGTACTTTATTTAGGTCATTTTTCGAATTTTTCAAAATTGACTATAAGCGGTAGAAAAAACTTCGAAAAAATGACGAAAAACTGCATTTTTCGCGAAAAATGAAATTTCGACGAATTCAATTTCTATATTTCTCGATAACTCGGGCAATTTTTAAGATAAAGACTTGAAAATTTTTTTGAGTGCTCACATAGCTATTATATATATGTAGTAAAATTTTGGAACCGTTACATTAATTTTTCTACAAAATATTGGACTTTGAATATTTCGTAAAATTCACGTTTTTACGTATATAATGTTTGATAAAATTGGCAATTTTTGGTATTAGGGTCTGAAAATTTTACTGAAGTATACTTACATATTACATAACATCATACTAAAATATTAGAAAAATCCCTAATCTCAATTTTCTTTTATAGCTGTTTTAAGTTGATATTTTTAGTTCAAACGAAAATTATAATCTGACTGAACTTCGCTCAGAATCGTTTTTACGAATGCAATGGTTTATCATTGCATTCAAATTCGAATTAAAATTAAACGCTATGATTCGCACACCTGTATCCTGTGCGGCAGGAGTATCAGCTCATCTTTTTTAAGATTTGTATTATAAAATTACTAGGTAGGTACTTTAAAATTTTCTGTATAAAAGAACTGAAGAAATTATGTACATAAAATATTGTTAACACATGTTCGATGAATAACAACACGAATAATATTGTTCTAACTAATGAACACGTGTATAAATAAATAGTTCTTAAATAAATATTTAAATTTAATTAAATAACATTAAATAGCAATTAAATAGCGTAAGAAAAACATGTAATTAAAAAAATTTTAAATACTGTAAGTATAGGTTTAATGAAAATCTTATAATATTTCTAAAAAGAAATATATTATCAATATATAAAATGGTTGATATTGTAAGGAATATGAAACGAGATGATTAGATTAGGTTGATGGTTAAATAACGATATAAAAAAAATATATAATAAATTATAATAATGATATTTTTATATTACTAAAAAATTGTAAATTCTATATTTTTTTTTATTTGTAAAAGCTGTAATAGGTATTTGGATATAAAATTCTAAAAAGTACATTTTTGATTTTGAGCGAAGTACCTATTGGTTTTACAATGATGTGTATGTTTTATTATTTTCCTATATGTAGAGACATTTTCAACCAGCACAAAGTTTTAATTTTCACGAAAAGCATGTTTCCGGTTAAAAATGGATGTAATTAATACTTTGTTTTGGTCATTTTTCAAATTACTCAAAATTGAGCTTATGGAGTAAGAAATACGGCTGCAAATTTGTTTTAGTAAATTCAAAAATTATTCTTCAAAAATGCAAAACTCCTTTTGAGTACATAATATTTTAAAAATAACAACTTAAATGGCAGTAATGGCACACAATTCTTTCGATTTTATCTAGTAATTTAGCAATAAATTATATCGATAAGTACTAGATAATACACTTATATACAGTATAGACAATTAATAATTTGTATAATATGATATATAGTATAGCTGTAATTGTCGTCCATAATCGTACTTTAGTTTTGGACAAATATTCAACTGCAATGAAAAACAATTAATATATATTACACTATAAGTGAAATTTTTGAAAACAGCCGTTGTAAAATTATTCATTAATAATTATATAAGTTTTCTAAATAGTTCTATAAAAAAGTTGTAAATCAATAGCTGTTTTTAACAATCTGTGTACTTTTGTAATTCGTTTATCCAATATAATTATCTTACAAATCATAATGAGTAATTTGGGGTTGACTTTGATAATGACGTGTGACATTGATAATAGAGATTTTTTTTATATTAAACTATAATTAAATTATTAAGTATTACAAATATTTGTTATTTTTTCAAGATTGATAAAATATAAACATATTATGTTATACTATCACTAGTTAAAGCAGTTTTAGTCATTTAAGAAATTAAATATTGAGTTCGTTATTATTTTTTTTAAATTGTGTTCGTTTTGTAACATTTTTTCATTGAAAACAAATTAATCATAAAACATTAATTCAAAATATTAGAAAAATCACTAGTCTCAATTTTTTTTTATAGCCGTGTAAAGTTGATATTTTTAGTTTAAACGAAAATATTATGAAAAAAAAAGATGAGCTGATACTCCTGCCGCACAGGATACAGGTGTGCGAACCATAGGGTTTATTCAAGTTAAAACGGCTATAAAAATAAAATTGAGACTAGGGATTTTTTTAATATTTTAGTATGATGTTAAGTAATATGTAAGTATACTTCAGTAAAATTTTCAGACCATAATACCAAAAATTGACAATTTTATCAAACATTATATACGTAAAAACGAGAATTTCACGAAATATTCAAAGCCCGATATTTTGTAGAAAAATGAACGTAACGAATCCAAAATTTTACCACATATACATAGTAGCTATGTAAACACCTCAAATTTCAGGTTCCTATATTAAAAATTGCCAGAGTTATCGTGAAAAAATGCCGATTTTTCGTCATTTTTTCGAAGTTTTTTCTACCGTTTAGTGTCAATTTTGAGAAATTCGAAAAATGACCTAAATAAAGTACCAACTAGATCCACTTTGCTACCGGAAAAATACCCTATTCGTGATAATCGGAGCATTATTTCGGGTAGTAAAAATATTTACAGAATAAAAAAAAAAATCACACATTATTGTAAAACCAATACATTCTTCGCTTCGCTCAGAATCTAAAAATGACGAAAAAATGGCATTCACAAAAACATGGCTTTATGGGAGACGCGTGTGGTGTAGTCGGCGAAACATTCCCGAACGCTATCTCGGTGTTAAGCACCGTAGCCAGGCATTGACAGCAGATGGGTGACCGCCATTTTGTTTTGTTTTTTTCGTTTTTTTTCTTTTTATGTCTGAATCATCATATCAAAATATTAGAAAAATCCATGGTCTCAATTTTTTTTTATAGCTGTTAAAATTGATATAACTACCCGAAATAATGTCCGATTTTCACGAATAGCATATGTTTCCGGTAGGAAAGTTGATATTCTTGGTACTTTTTTTAGATCATTTTTCGAATTTTTCAAAATTGACCTTAAGCGATAGAAAAAACGACGAAAAAACGGCATTTCTCGCGAAAACTGAAATTTCGAAAAATTCGATTACAATATTTCACGATAACTCGGGTAATTTTTAAGTTAGAGACTTGAAAATTTATTTGGGTATTTTCATATCTAGGTACTATATATATGTGGTAAACTTTTTAGTCACAATTTTTTTTTGCTGTTAAAAACTGTTTAAAATTGATATTTGATTTTTTTTTTGATTTTTTATTTATATTTTGTTTGTTTTTATACTTCAGTAAAATTTTATCAATCATTATATTTTCATTCTCTTTTATTGTTTATCATATTAAATTTATATTTTGTTGGTGATAATCATAGACCTATAAAACATATAAGCATCAAAAATTACGTTTGTCTGTGCGTTTTAAATATTTAATAAAAAATGACAAAATTTTAATTAATACCTACATTATCTGATTGAACTTCGCTCAGAATCGTTTTTTCGAATATGATGGTTTATCATCGCATTCAAATTCTAATTAAAATTAAACACTCTGATTTGCACACCTATATCCCATGTAGCAGGTGTATCAGATCGTCTTTTTTTAATGCATATTTAAAAGTTTTCATTTCCATATTTTAGTCTTCCTAATTATGTCCCCCTTACAATTGTCCTAAATTTGTCCTAATTATGTCCCCTTACTCTCTTCGTAATATTAAGTCCCTTGGTTTTGATGGCATCGAAGGTGATTTTCTTTTAAGATTAAAAAGTGTTATTGCTTGGTCGCTCTTTATTCTATTTTCAAAATCCATTGACCCCGGCGTTTTCCCCTCTATCCTAAAACTTGGGTCCATTACTCCTATCCATAAAACAGGTGATACGCTAAATGTCTTTTATTATTTTCCAATAACTATACTTTCCCATATTTAAAAAGTTTTTGAATTGATTGTTTTTAAATCCACTCATTCGTCCAACATTAAACCATATACTTGTGGAGGAACAGCATGGGTTCCGGCCAGTTCGCTCGTCTTTAACGTGTAATTTAGTTCCATTTTCTTACATATTTGATGTGTTCCGTGAGATTTGTAAGGTAGATGCGATATATGTATACCGATTTCTCAAAAGCGTTTGATCGAATAAATCACTCTCTTCTGGTCAAAACATTAGATACCTTCTCTTGGTATCGGAGAACGGCTACTATCTTAGCTTTGCTAGTATTTAGTTAATCGTTTAGTCTCGGTTCACAACTCAAATTCCTCTTTATTCACTTTATTTGTAAATTCTGCTTCTTCAGTGCTTTCCCACACTAAAATCCTTATTTTTGCCTATGATATGAAGCGCTTTCTAAAAATTAATGCTCCCTGTGATTGCAAACTACTCCAAGATGATTTTAATAGATTGGTTGCATGAGGCGAGAATCTATTAAAATCTAGGTCTTTCTCTTAATATCCCCAAATGTTCTTCAATAACTTTCACTCGTCTCCGATCATCCATTCATATTTCTTACCATATCCATATAACTCATATTCAGTCCTCTGGAAACTTTATATGTGACTTGGATTCACCCTTATTCAAAAATTGTCCTGCAGTTTTGTCCGTGCAGTTTCATTTATACTTTATATTCTTTGCCCTTCTAACGACTACTCTCGT
The DNA here is from genome assembly GCA_021307375.1 of Tetraneura akinire. NCBI lineage: Eukaryota > Metazoa > Arthropoda > Insecta > Hemiptera > Aphididae > Tetraneura > Tetraneura akinire. Next base: position 7,347,614 of record JAIUCT010000017.1, on the reverse strand, counting down.
AGTCTGTCTTGCGGTTGATAGGTCTTTCTAGTCTCGCTGATCGCAGGCGCGTTAACAATGTCTCATTCTTATCTAATCTTTTAAATAGTAAAATAAACTCTACAACTCTCTTATTTTCTATCAATATTAAAGTCCTTCCACAAACCACTCATCACCTGGCTACATTTCATATACCTTTTTCGCTCGCTAACTACCAAAAAAAAATTCCCCTATTACCCATCTAACTCAAATAATGATCCCTCTTTTTCACTTTGTTAATACTAAATTATTTTATGTTTGTTTAACTTATGTTTTAATTATGTTTTGGAAATGTAAATAACTTTGAACCAACTTATTGTATTTAGGCTTATCCCATAAAAATAAATAAATAAAAATAAATAATACCTAAATAATATTTTTATATATTTTTAAATGAAAGTAAATAATTGTATTGTATTAATAATTTTAAGTTAGTAATATTTATATATATATATATATATAATACATTATAAAATGTTTTATTATTATAACATGTATCTGGTTCATTACACATAGACTAATCAATAATTACTTAAATAATATTACAATATAAAATAATGATTATCAACTGATTGTATTGTATTATTTTAATTTTATCATTCAACCTCTTATTATGAGCTTTTAATTCACGGGTACATCTCCATATTTATTACACCACTTTTCTGGAGTTCGAAGGGTAGCGGCATCTATAAAAAAAGTTTTATTATTAAATATTTATTCGTTTTTTCTTTGTATAATATTTTATAAATTATAAATGTATAGATAAAAAGATTTCAATAAAATTAAAAAAAAAAAAATGTAGATTTACATTATAATGCATTTTTATAGACAACATAACTAGGTAGGTACTTAATTCGGTAGAATATACAGTACAATAATATAACATTGTATTGCGACGTCATCGATTACTGATAAATAATATTACACTGCAGTTTACTTGTATTTGTATATGCTATATTATCTAGTAGACACTTAAATTTTTAATCAATTAAAACTAAAATTTATAATTTATTTTAATTTTTTCAAAAAACTACCTTGCTTATATTAATATTACCCCTGTTTAACTATTTTATAAAATGTATTTTCTATTTGTCCGTTATAATTTTTTTGTAAGCTTAAATAATTTTATTTCTAGAAATATAATCTGATCTAGTGGTCATTAATAGTTTTATCTCTATGTGTTTTATTTGTTTAGTTCATTTTAATAAATTGTTTCATATCGTTCGATCCTCGTGCATTATTATTATTAAACAAATACATATAATTATCAATTATTATTTAATCTTTTTGATTCAAAAACCTTGATCAAAGTTAAGTAGGTACGCTATATAAATATATGTTTAATGTACTAATTAAATAATTTTAAATTAAAACTGATTAAAATAATAAAATAATGACCTCGGCAAAAAGTACAAATGCGATAATAATATAGAGAATAAGATGTTTTAAATATAGAATAAACTGATTTTTGATATTTATAAATTGATTAACCTATGAGTCAATTAATAATGGAGGGAGAAGCGGTATACAAATATTTTTTTGATAAAGAAATAAGTGTAAGAGTCATAAATATTAACAAAAAAAATGAAGCTTCTCAAATAAAATAGTTTATAAAATGTTTAAATTGAGAATATTCAGATTTAAAAAATTTGAAATATGCAAAGAATGAGGGGATAATATAAAAAATGTGGTCAAATACAAGAAAAAGAGCCAGATGAAATGATCAAGAGAAATAACTTGTTCAGTATCAGAGTAACAGAAAGACACATTGTAAGTAAAAAATCTAAATAGAATCACGATAATTAAAATTAATATTGAATTAATAGAATGCATGGAGAAAGAAAGGTTCAGAAACATATTATGTAAGGCCATAATCATTATTTGACTACAAAAAAATGACATAGATGTTAGTCATTCTCATTACAAATTAGAAAAACATAAGAGGGAGTACTGAGAGAACTGAAGAGAACTGAGGATATTGTAAATATAACTGAGTGTTATAAATATCCAAAGACGTTGAAGGAAGAATGTAATGCCACATAATATACCTTTAATACGAATAAATACTAGTCTAATGATAATTGATAAGCAGACGAATAGTTGATCAACAAATTTATCAGAGATTATTTATATAGAGATAAGAAAAGAAGAAACGTCTTTATTTATTTTAGAATCATAAATATAGGTATACTTTGAAAATGTTCTAAAATGTAATGTATATTCTATAATTATACATTAAATTATACATAGGAGGTACCTATATAGTAGGTATATACCTATAACCTACATAATATTAAAAATAAAAATTTCACAGACACACATGTGAAAGTAAATAAATTACATAATTTTCTTTATTCATTTAGCAATTTAGCATATATTATAAAGTAGGCATTTAAATGGTTAAAGACTATAAGTATTACTTTAGTAATACAATAATAAATAAATTGAATTATATTATTTGCATATACCTCTTTTAAGATCTTCAATTAAATATGCTTTGTAGTGTTCTGTCAAACCTAGAAAATAAAAAATAAAATGTTTACACAAATCTCATAGGATTTTGTAATTTTGATAAATATTTATATACTCGTACATATTTAATAGAGATAACATTTGAAAAATAAACTAGTGAAGAAGTGGCTATACGATTAGCTCAGTGAAATTACATGAGTCGGAAGAACGTAATTCACACACACAACAGTTTTAATATTTTTTTTTTTTTATATATATAATATATAAATTTTGTGTTGATATTATTCGTATCAAATAATATATTTAAATTTTATAATCATAATTCTATTGTGTTTTAAAAAATTGATATACCTTATTATGTATTATAAATTTACAAAATAATAATGTATTAAATATATGTTTAAAAAATTTACATATGATATTATATTTAGCATTAAAGAAAAAATGTATTAAAATAGAAAAATTAGGTTTTAAAATCTATATATTATGTAAAAAAAAGAGCAAGGGAAGGGATACTGGTGTGGAAGGAATATAGGTGTAAAGAGGACAGTGTTGAATTTTGATTGAATTTATTATTTTACTGAAATTTTAACTTTAAACAGCTTAAAAAAAATTGAGTCTTGAGATTTTCTTAATTTTCAGACCTTAATGCCAAAAATTGCGAATTTGATCAATTGAGAATTTTACGAAATATCCAAAGTCCTATATTTTATAGAAAAAAATATCGTAACAGTATCACATATATATAATACTTATGTGAACACCCAATTAAATTTTCAAGTCTTTAACATCAAAATTGCCAGAGTTATTGTAAAATATTGAAATCGAATTCGTCGAAATTTCAGTTTTCGTGAAAATTGCCGTTTTTTCGTCATTTTTTCGTCGTTATTTCTATCGCCTAGGATCAATTTTGAGAAATTCGGAAAATGACCTAAATAAAGTACTAACTACTTCCACTTTCCAACCAGAAATATATGTATTCGTGAAAATCGGAGTATTATTTCGGGTAGTAAAAATGTCTTCAGGATAAAAAATGACACACATCATTGTAAAATCAATACATTCTTCCCTTCGCTCGAAATCTAAATTTATATATATAAAATGTATTTAAATATATGAACAATAAGTGAAGGGATGTATTTAAATTTTAAAATAAAATAAAAAATTGTAAAAGGGTTAAAATGTTAAAGGATACGAGTGAGGGAGAGAATCGTGGGTGTCATCTAAGATGAAAGGAAGCCATGGTCTTAGTCTCCGGTATTTCACTATATAACCTGCATCTCATACTCGAAAACAAAACAAAAAAGAATTGTTTTTCGAAATCAGGATCCTGTTTAAGTATAGCATATGTGTTTGAGTACAAAAACAAGCTCGGATTTTACAATCAATTATACAACACAATTGGCAGTAGTGCAATGATGACAGAGAGCAGTGAAAATAAGTATGCAAATTCGTGCACGGAGTTGTATGTATAAGTACGTAGACATAAAGGCATATACGTAGACCATCATCAGATATGACCATCAACAGCATCTTTAAATTATACCCGCGGATCTTGTTAACTCACTTATCACCTCGTATCAAATACGACAATAAAAAGTAATTATATTATTTTTATAACAAAAATTGATATATAACAATAACTACGAATATAAATTATAAAAAAAAGAGAAGAAGGAGATAATATAATGATTGTTACTTATCTATTAGTTGGTACACTTAATATTATCTGTATAGATAATATTTTATTATTATTGTAAGGCCAACGGCCGATATAAATTATTTGAGAGACGCCAGTTTTTTGTCATCACTAGAAAAAACCAGAACGTAGTCTTGTCACGATAAACCACAATATTGTAAGTAATAGGTATCTATATAAATATTATGTAATGAATATTAATAACGATTAAATCAATCTACATTCTACACTTATTTATATTCTAAGATTCCATAACACCTTAACGATTCTGAGTTACGGTATTATAAATATTTATATTAATTGGTTATCTCTTTTTATCTTCGAAAAACGATTCTGAGCGAAGTACTGTCAGATTTGGGTATTTAGGGGACTCAATTGAGTGTTTTATGGGCATTTATATTGAATGTAGAGACTGTATAAATTTAAAAATTTTAAACAATATCTACGCTCGTATTATCTGATGAACTTCGCTAAAAATTGTTTTTTGAATGTAATAATTTATCATTACATTAAAATTTTAATCAAAATTCAATACTATCTTCTTTACAATTGTATCCCTTACTCAATAATATCAGCTCTACTTTTTATTATAAATGCAAGTGTTAATAGAAGCATAAAATATATTAACTAATAACAGGTAATTTTTCTTAATGGTATTTTCGATTTTAAACTTTTAAAAATGGGAGATTTACCTAAAATTTAAATTTTCATTGTTAGAATTTCCCAAAAAATAAAAAAGTAGGTATATTTGTATACGGTATTCTAAAATACTTAACAGAAAAATTTAACATTAAAATTCTGAATGCCACATATAATGAATAAGTGTAAATTTAATGAAAAACAACCTGATTTTAATTAATAGGTAATTAACTAATAATTCATGAATCAATGGATTTTTAAATATTTAAAAGATTATGTTTTGATTATTTTAATAATTAATTAATTAAATAATATTTTATCATGAAATAGAGAAATCAGACATACAGGTATGTACCTGTAGTACCATTCTATATTGTTTCGACTTTATTTATATATCACGTTGATAATATGAATAGAATAGTGTAGTGTGTTGTACATGAGTATAGTGCTTCTATGTCTTTCGATCTTTTCAGATGATTTCATCAGTCATTGTGAATTATACGTAATATTAATCATTAAACAGTTGATCGTGTTATTATTGTGTAATTGTTCATACGATGGTTACAATTTGTTTAACTGATAATGTTGTTATTTTCGATGTGATAATAAAAATAAAAATAATACCTAATAATATTTAATTATTCAAATAAATAATAATTAAATGGTTGGTTCATCATAAACCCATATTATTCTGCTATGATATTGTCTTTATTATTGATTCAAGTTTTATCTAGTTAATAATAAACTTTAATTTATACATTAAAATTGCAGTATTTAACAAATAAATGTTTCAATGTAAATGTTATAAGAGCTAACGCCTTTTATAACTATAGTATAGAAACCCAATGGCTAACCGATTTAGTGCAATACCTATATCAATTTAACGTTTTGATTTATATTATTAAACAAAAAACATAAAGATAGTTTCATAATATATAATATAATTTTCTGTACAAAACTTTTTATAATACTACAAATAAACATATTAATATTATTTAACATATAATAGTATATTAAATGTACGTTTTAAGATTTAAATTTTTGTTCTAATTATACTATAGGTAGTTACTAACTTCTACGTATTGCCGCCACCTCTAAATATATATATATATATATAGATATATTAAATAATTAGTTATTATGTTATAATTAATTTAGTGTATTTATAATATTAAAATAATGCCAATTGTCAAGTAAACTATTAAATAGACCTATGGTTATGTGTGTAACTAGTAAAGCAATAAAAATAATATAGGTAAACGGTAAGAAAACTACCAATAGTTTTTAAAATTATGAGATAACAGAAAAGGAACTAGGTACCTAGGGACACAAATATTTAATGTATTACAACATAACGTAAAAGTATAATACGTATTGAAATAAAATATATTATAACATATTAAAATATAATATAGGTAAGTATTTATTCAACTACATAATTTCATATTGATGTATCAATAATTATACATCAACTAAAATAGACCATAGATTTATATTGATATTATATATTATATATTTATATTATGAAATTATATGGTAATAACATAGGGTCTAGGACATTTCGGCACTGCCGTTTCGGCGCGAAGACGTTTCGGCACTGGCCATTTCGGCACGGGGAAATTTCGGCGCCGGTGTTAATAATAAAAAATACATATAATTTATAATAAAAACAATTTTATTCTATTAAATTATAAAAATAAATATAAAAAAAATTATAAAAAATTAAATTATAAAAATATTACTTAGATTAATATTAATAATTCAAAAAATTAAAGAAATTAATAATTAATAGATTATTTTAAAGATATTATTTTAAAGTAATATTATGGGCTATTCCCTTTAAGTAATCAATTTTATTTAAATTATTACAATAAAATAATATAACTGGGATGTAATCTGAATGATACTGACACCGGACTAATCGGTTGATATAGTATAGCCGTACAGGTACACTTTTATTGCTGTACACGCATTTTAATTTCTACAATATCTACTTATCAGTTATTACCTATATGGGCTATATGCCACATAATATAAAAATGCCGTTGGTTTTTACGTAACGAGAGAATAAGGTATATATTTAAATAGATCGAAAATCCGCGAAACTACAATATGTATTGTGTAGATAATATTTGATATTTATATAGAAAAATATTTCACGACAAAAAAAAAATTTCGCCGTGAAATTTATTTCGCGCCGAAATTTCCCCGTGCCGAAATGGCCAGTGCCGAAACGTCTTCGCGCCGAAACGGCAGTGCCGAAATGGCCGCGCCGAAATGTCCGATTCCGAATAACATACCGTCATTTAGAGCTTTATCACGATTCGCTTTAGTGTCATCTACAAGAATTATGTTATTTTGTATTCCATTTAAATAATAAAGATGATTATAACATGTTAGGTATGCAATGATATATTTTTAAATACTAATATTATCGTATTATACTATTTGAAAATCATAGTAATTATTGAACATTATTAATTTATCATATAAATAGTTGTTAATTTTTTTATAATATTATTACATTATTATTATAATAATATAATATAATATAGTATAATATAATTATATTTAATAATATTTTATAATTTAATTTATAATATTTCTATAATAGTTTTATTCATAATTAAAGGAGTTAAAAGTTTAACTTATTAATACATTAAATTAATTTCTTTGGCTACTAGTGTCTAGTTGTGAACGTCTTTCCCTTATGATTAATAATTCTCCATAAGATAATGACGGTGAAAGTTTATATATAGTGTATTATGACATTATATTATCATAATATATACATATTTAAAATTTATAATCAATTGTTGCATTCAAAAATTGTTTCTAAGCCAAGTATAATTATAATTGTGTTTTTTTCAGTTTTGAAATAATCTTTTATTATTTTGAACAAGTCATCTTGTAAAAACTTAAATTGATATATATTATAATATAAATGGCTATCAAAACAAAATATAATGCATATGTATATTATATAGGTAGTACAAATCATTTCACGTTGAATTTCTAATAAGTAGGGCTAGGATTTTAATGAACTAAAAGTCCTAAAAAAATGACCTAAAAAACCTAAAAAATGACCAAAAAGAAAAAAAAGGACTCAATAAAAAAATATGACCTCATAAAATGCTGATAAAAAATATTAACACGTTTTATAACATTGTGAAAAGTTGTTTTCTTATTGGTTATCGCTTAGTAATAGTAATAGTCCAACGAGTATATTTATATTATACAAACAATTGGTATTTTGAAATAATAACTATTTTTAGAAGAAATGTTTACGATTTTATTTTAATGTCATATCTTTGATTGTACAATAATTTAAAACGACCAATTAAAAAAATTATTTTTGGAACGTAAAAATTAGAAATTAAGTACCTACCCAAATTTAATAATAACATGAAAAATTACTTAAAAAATTAAAAAATTACCTATAAATGCCAAAAAATGCCATTAAAACTTAAATAGTCAGAAAAATACAAGAAAATGCAAAATAAAATTTACATATTTGAATTTGTTGATGACAAAATCAAATTTTGTGCTTGGAAAGCTATATCCTGGAGATCATGAAAAAAAATGCAAATCCTATACTATCTTAGTCCTACTAATAAGTAACTTAATCATGTTAGATATTTTTCTTTAAATTATATATAATGTTAAATACTTAAATTTGAGCCTTTACTTATTTTATTATAGAGATAGTTGAGATTATAAAAGATGTACAGTATAGTCTATGGGGTAAGGTGCAATATTGTATGACGTTTGCTGTGATGTGCTAAGAAGAGAAAGGACTAAGAATTGGTAAGTGTAAACTTAGGCGATGGTGTATGATTTTGCCGAACGTGGTGGTCAAGAAATTTATAGAGCAAGAAATAATTTTTCATGATTAAATATTAAAAGACCATTTTAATATAAGATACCACTTAATAAAAAAAAACCAAGGAAGTTTATGTGAGTATAAATAGATAAATTAGTCATTTATTTAAGTTTATAAAATTATGTGTAATTAAAAGTTGTAAATTTATTAAAAATAATATTTAAATTCAACTTATTATTCTTATATGTATTGCACTAAAAAATACTACTGGTATACTCGTACCTCCATATCCATTTGCCCTTAGTTCCTCTTAAAAAAATTTTAATTTAATAAAAATAAGATTTATTTGGTAGCTGATAACAATGTGATGATAAACATGTAATAATATATTATTTTATAAGAAACTGTTGCCTTAATTATACTTCGTAAAGGATTATGATCAATACTCTAACTACTAATAAATCTAATAAAAGTTTTGGCCAAATATAAAAGTTGATCATTCTTCCCTTCGGATTACGTGATATGAAAATGTTTTATTATTATTTAAATTTAAATGATATAATAATACTATAAATCAGGCGCGGTTTCTGAAAAATTTAACAGGGGGTGCTAAAATAAAAAAAATTATTAGTAGAGATATACTTTTCTCATTTTTTTTTAAATTTATGTACAAAAAGTTTTTCAACATTAACATTTTTAATAAATATTACTTTTAATTAACATTACAATAATAATTATGAAAAAAAAATTATTTTTATAAATAAATTAATTTTATTGGTGGTCAAACGACAGGGGTTGATTGAGCACCCATAGCTCCCCCCTGAATCCGCGTCTGCTATAAATATTATTAATATTTGTAGGTAGAATTACACTTATTATACTTATTTACTACAGTTGTTACATAAAAGTCAGTACACTTTTGTACTTTTTGCACTTTTTGTGACGGACCGTCGTGCGAGGAGCACGTTTGTTGCGTTCGCGACTTTTGTATAGTTTTTATTCGTATTAATCAGTGTAATTCCCTGGAATCGTTTGCGCGTTACTGACTTGTTATCGGAATTGATCATTTTTATAGTGTGCGCTGTGTCGCGTTATCGCTTCGTGGACTAACATCTAATTAGTGCGTTTTACCTTAGATGTGAATGAGCAGTCATTAGTTTCAATTATATTAGTTTCTACTAATAATTGTATTTGTTGCTTATCTATTTTATGTGGGGCTTCTTCTTTATAAATTACCTCTGTTGTCTATTCTTTCTTTATACAATTATACGGCGTTCTTATTCTATTTACTATGCCTAAAACAGATTCACCAATCCTCCAGCGTACGCTCAAGCAGAAAGAAGTCACTCTAGAGTCTAAGTGATATTTGGAGCGCTATACAGAAAATTAATGATAACATTTCTATTCATAAAAATAAACTCAAGTTTACTTGTTAAAAACATCAAAAGTTTTGAGAACAACCTCAAGTCATTTTCCCCGATAGTCGAGAATCTTTCTGCAAAACTGAAAAAAGTTAAAATAGGGTAAATAAAGTCTTTTGTTCTACAGTGTAAATAATTTAGGTTAAATTCAACCCATCTTGAAAACCATCTTGAAAATATTACCATGAATAAGGAATCTTTATCTGATTTTAACATAAAGCTCAATGAAGAATGATAAAAACTCCTAATCTTTTATATTATATATTTTCTTTTAATGATCAAAAAATAAAAATAAAATCAATTATAAGTAAATAATTAAATAGTTAATATTATAGATGATCTTCTTCTTCGAGTGCCATATTCGTTAACGAACGTTGGCAATAATGTTAGTAATTTTATCTTTATTCACGGCTGCTCTGAATAAAGGTATCGTTGGTATACTAAACCATTTCCTAAGGTTATCCAACGAAGAAATTTATGGTCTTCCACGGCTCCTTTTTCCAATTAGTTTACCCTGCATTATTAGTTGTAATAGACTATAGGTACTTTTCTGGATGTCGCATAACATGTCCTAGATACAGAAGTTTTCGTGCTTTTATTGTCTTCACTACTTCAAGTTCCTTATTCATTTTTTCAAGTACATTGATATTCGTGATGTGATCGCACCAGCTAATTTTTAATACTCTTCGGTATATCCACATCTAAAATGCTTGAATTCGATTGATTGAACCTTTTGATAGAGTCCAAGTCTCCATAAAGCATAAGTCTACTCCATAAAGCAGTACGGTGAATATATAGCAACGAATTATTCTTATTCTTATTCTTATTATAGATGATAGGTATTATAAAATAAGTAAGTAAAGAAATGAATTAAATACATTTAAAAAGTCTGAGTCAATAATATGTGAAACTAGATTTACCTCCTAAAAAAGTAAAAATTTCCGACACAAAGTGATGGTGGGCCAATAAAATTCTTGCCTAACATTTAGAAACTAAAATAGGGATAATTAATGTTTGAATGTGAAGAATTTTAAAAATATATCTAATTTATATCAATATCTAACTAAAATTCTCAATAATTCCAACATAAAAAATAAATAATTATTAAACAATGGAGATTAATAATTTTATATAGGTAGTTTCTTTAATATTCTTAATAGATAAGTACTTAAGATTCCAACAGTGTAGAAAATAGAAGATCATTTTTATAACTATTTTCTATTGTAATAAAAAAACATCTAATATTTTATTTTATGGACAAATACCTATATACCATAAGATAAAAATAATATTTTAATAATTTATATTAATATTAATATAATATAGAAAAATTGTTATCTTACTCAAACAATCTAAAATAATCAGCGTTAATATATAAAACTTATTAAAATCAATGTCAATTAAAAATGAATGTACAAAATATTTTTAATTTTTATTTTAATAAGTACGATATTTTTTTTCACTCTTTATGATCTACAAGTCCAAATATTCCATTATTTTTGCATATTTTATAATATTTTGATAAATTATTATACAAGTATATTCCTCAGTACCCTTTACTTAAACTTTTTAAAGTAAATAAAAATAGCTAATAAAGATAATTATTCAATTATGGACTTACCTTCTTTAGCTATAATTATTTTATAATTATTTTAAAAATAACATTGCAAATAAAGGTATTTCATATTATAATGCCAATTTGGTATTGTAAATTATAATAATATGATAACTACAGTATAATTAGGTAACTACTAGATAGGTGCATATATTGTAATATAATATAGGTAGGTCACTTGCCTTGAAAAAATTATAAGTATGTATAAACATTAATAATTAAAATTATTTCTCCTATTCCCTGAATAAATTTGATAATAATTAGGTAACATTATTAAATATTTTAATGTAAATAAAATAAACTTGCTGTTGCTAAATAGGAATGACACATGACATTTAAAAGTAAAGTGTTTTATATTAAACTTTTTCAATTTTATAATTAATATTTACACAAATTAAAATGTAATGTAATTCAATATTATTTTTAGGTTATATAATTTAATTGTAAATTGTAAATTATTTTATTTACTTTTTTTCAATAATAAATTACATTTTTTAATATAATTAAATATTACATACCTATACATTTAATATTACATTATAATTAATGTAAAAATAAATTATATAAAGTGTATTATTTCAATATTGCTTGGTAAATTTATTATATGAAATTTGTACTGATATCGTTAAAAAATTACTTACCCTTTATTCCTAAAAATATGAAAAAGTAATATTAAATACATTTTACATATTATATCAAATTATACAATTTGACATGTTTAGGTACGAGTATAATACCTATACGCTACACGTTAAACCTATCAGGTAGTACCTATCAGTTAATATAGATATATTAGATTGTAAGAAAATGAAATTTACACATTATTTTGTGTAATGTAATTATAATGATACAGTTAGTAATTATATCAGTGTTACCAGTAAATTATTATTTTATTTCCCGTAATTATTTATAAATCCAGTATAGTTTTATAAAATACAATGTACAGTAATAACAAAATATTATTTTACTTTCTATCTAAAAAAATAAAAAATGAAAAATAAATGCACTTTATTAAATAACCCTTAATTTATATAAGGAAAAACAATTAATTATTACAATTATAATATATACAATATGTCAATATACATAGGTATAATTTTGTTAAATTTTCAGGTGAGTAACCGTATACAATAGAAAGTTCTCCTTTATCAATGCATTCCGTATGGTCGTATTACTAATACGATAATATAATAAATAGGTATGGATATAGGATATTTATAGGTACGAAAATATTATTTTTTATTTTTTATTGATATTATTAAAATATGTATGTGTACGGTGTATCTATTTATATAAATTACATTTAATATTTATTCAAATTTAAAATGTTTGTTTCATATTTTATTTTATTTTATTTTACTTTATTTTCATAATATAAAACGTCTATGAATTAAAATTTCTATAATAATATTACTTATGAAAAAATTGTTTAACTTCAAATAAATTAAAAATTAAAAAATATACTGTTTACAGGATACAGCAGTAGAGAGGTGATGGTATAGGATAGTGTGATGTACTCGTAATTTGAATTTAGATTACTTAGAGTCCAATGTATTTGCAAATATTTTTTAGTGTTATCAAACATATGCTATAAAAATTATATAACACCGATGATGACATTATGTCTAAATAAGGAACTTTTTAAATTTCCTAAAATTCAATTTATTTTTCAAAAATGTTAAAAAAAATTCTGAAATTTAGATTTTACAATTTCAAAATCTATTAAAGACTTCACCATATTAAATTTTTTAAATTACCAAATAATAAGTAAATTTAAATATAATTAGTAAATTGAAAGTGAAAATTTTTTTAATAAATGTTATAAAATTTAAAATTTTTTGAAAAATTAATTAATTAAATTTTTATTATAGTTTTGTAAGTTATACCTGTAGCATGAAAATATTAAATTTAAATATTCTAAAATAAATATTTAATATGAATTGTAAGACATATTCTTCCTTATACCAACTCATAACTCGTGTATAGATTATATTTATAGATGCCTAAAAAAATAAAATTCAATATTTGGAATTCTTTTTTGCAAGACTTTAAATTTTATGATCTAACTTCTCTATCCAACAGTTCCTTTGATTATAAAATATAATAAGGTACTTTGCATTAAATACGTCAAAATTGTATTCATAAATTTTTAGTACCTACCTATACAGCCATACAGGTATCTAATTAAACTTCGCCAATGAACCGTTATTACAATACAAAATATAAAATAATATACCGTTATTCCATACCAATACATTATATAACTCTTTATGTAAACCATATCCCATCTTTTTTATAAAATATAATTTGTTATAATTACCTTCATTAGCTAAATTTTAAATAATTTGTGTTTTAATATACTTGTTATTTAAAATTCAGAAAATAAATAATATTTTCATTATTTTTAAATTATATATTTTTTTATGTGTATTAAATTCAATAAGTAATACATTATTAAAAGTACATTATGCGTATTAAAAAAAGATACTCCTGCGGCAGGGATACAGATGTGCAAATCATAGTGTTTAATTTTAATTAGATTTTGAATAAAATGATTAATCATTATATTCGAAAAACGATTCTGAGCGAAGGTTAGTCGAATAAAGTTATTGACTAGTTAATTTAAAGTTATTTTAATAAAGGTATTCACTAAAATTTTGACGTGTTTTTTATTAAATATTTAAAACGAAAAATTTAATCACGGATATAGAGACCATCGTATAGGTATACATATAGTACATAAATAAACACGAACGCCTAATAAAATTTTCAACACTCTAAGTTCAATATAAATGCTCATTAAATATCTGGTCATCTAAATGCACATATCTGACAGAACTTTGCTCAAAATATTTTTTTCAAATATAATGGTTTATCATTTCATTCAAATCCTAATTAAAATTAAACAATATGATTTGCACACCTGTATCAGCTCTCCTTTTTTTTTTATATAATTTAAACAACTATAAAAAAAATCGTAAATGTAATAATTCACAATTAATTCGAACAGAGTTAAGTAAAATATATTTATGTTTCAATAAAATTTTCAAAAATTTTCCAAATTTTTTAGCTTTTCTATTAATTTTTATTTTAAGTAATTTCTTTTAATTTCCCCTTGGCTCATCAATATTGCGTGTAAATGTGTAATATTGTAAAAATAAATATCTTTATAATAAGATGTCAGATATTTTATTTAAGGATCGTTTTTATTATGTTTGGATTTGAAATATTTTACAATTTGTATCTCTTGAAATTTTCAAACACTAATAATTTAAAATAAATACCTACCTACTAATAAAATTTCTAATTAATTTTTTTTTGTAATTTAGTTAATAATTAAAATATGCAATAAAGTTTAACTTACTTTGACCGATATTACCTATCCCTAAAGTAATATAATCATTTTTATAATAATTGTAAAAAATTGTTTATTCATAAAATGACAAATAAACGTATAGGTATTTGGAATATTGGCTCAATTTATTTAAAAAATGCACGTGTATAATTATCAGAGTATTTTAAATTAAATATATATATAAAAATATAATAAATTTATATTCATAATTAATACAACTGAAAAATATAAATACATTTTTTACGTTTTCCAATTTAATAAATAATATGATTTTACATGCATATCAGTGTAAAATAAATAAAATTAATAATTGAATTATCAAAACGTACTATAATTATAAAATTTAGATTTTTTTATAACTGATATAAAATATCATAAAAAAGAATAAAAGGACGGGACACAATTTTGGAAATCGTCCTTACATATTATTCTATATTTCATTATATATCATCTTATTAAAATAATCAATTCAAATATATCAAGAATATAATTTCCTCGAATTTTGTTCACATTTCTATGGTATATCACTCTAATACTCTATCATATGATAGATCTACTGACAAATTTATTCATTATTTATGTGTAGGCATAAGTATATCTAAATACGAGTATATGGTTAACCAGACATATTTTCGATTGACCCAATACCCTATTTTTTATAATTCAAAAATTAATTAGCTGATTAATTAATAATTAAAATTATTATACAAATACTCTATAAACGAAATTTTATTATTTTTACAATAAAATTTAACTTCTTAAAGCCGAGCTGATACTAGTGTGGAAAGATATAGTATATATATATAGTGTAGTGTATATATATATATAAACCCACGTAAATTCCTACGTTAAGAATTTAGAAATACTGAATATATTATAAAAAAACACAGTTTAATTCAAAATTAAAATAATATAATTTTAATATTATAATTACTTTTCAATGATTTAGTAGCATTAGCTGAAAATTTTTTAGTAAATACGATTTTTTAGTATATTAATCACTTCCGGAATTATCAATTTTTGTAATATAATTATGTTTAAATAAAATAACATGAAAAAATAATACATACAAGATGATCCTAAAATAATAAAAATATTCTTGTAAGAATTAAATTAATTGACTAATTATTATAATAAAGTTAAATTATAATGAAAAAATATTAAAATATAATAATTATTAAAAATTTATAAATTAAAACGAATATTATCTTCATCTATTGACCATAATACGTTTATATAAATGTTTTAAGGATTTCATAACTATATATATTTTAGTAGAATAGTAGGTATAAGTTATGATATTTGTATCAATCTTTATCAGTGATATAATCAAAAATACCAGTTCTAAAACTGAAACTTCAAAAAAAAAAAAAGGTGAAACCAACACCTGTACCCGAAAACATAAACTAATATAATTACGTAAAGCTAAATCAAATCAAACATTATTAAATAAAATAATTTATACTTGGATTTCGAAGTTCAAAAAATAAATTTTTTTTCCCCTCATTATTATGTTCTTAAATCTAAAGGACAAAGTTTATTATCATACGAGTATTAAAAAATATATTTTTCTATTATATTCCTTTATGTATTGTACTAAGGTGGGCAATTAAACTATGGAATATTAGTATGGTAGATATTTTAGTATTTCATTTTTTCTATTAAAAATTTATAATAAATTACGCTACAATGATTTTAATAATTATATATTTTCATTAATTTATGAAACGAAAAACACAAATTTATTGTGTATGTAGAGCTAAAAATAAGAAGATGAGGGAATATTTTTCTCTCAGTGTAATTTAATTTAATTTAATAATATATTAATTTATTTTTGTGTGACAAGTGATGATAATATAGAAATTTATAGATATTTATTAAATATGATAATATGAAGAAATTATATTATAAAATATTAAATGAAATACAAAAAAAAGAGCTGATACTCCTGCCGCACAGGATACAGGTGTGCGAATCATAGCGTTTAATTTTACTTAGAATTTGAATGCAATGATAAACCATTGCATTCGAAAAAACGATTCTGAGCGAAGTTCAGTCAGATTATAATTTTCGTTTGAACTAAAAATATCAACTTAAAACAGCTATAAAAAAAAAATGAGAATAGGGATTTTTCTAATATTTTAATATGATGTTAAGTAATATGTAAGTATACTTCAGTAAAATTTTCAGACCCTAACACCAAAAATTGCTAATTTTATCAAACATTATATACGTAAAAACGAGAAATTTACGAAATATTCGAAGTCCTATATTTAGTAAAAAAATTTAAAAAACGGTTCCAAAATTTTACCACACATACATAATAGCTATGTGAACACCCAAAAAAATTTTCAAGTCTCTAACTTAAAAATTGCCCGAGTTATCGTGAAATATAGAAATTGAATTCGTCAAAATTTCATTTTTCGTAAAAAATGCCGTTTTTTCGTCATTTTATCGAAGTTTTTTCTACCGCTTATAGTCAATTTTGAGAAATTCGAAAAATGACCCAAATAAAGTACCATCTACATCAATTTTTACATCTGAAACTCGCTATTGGTGAAAATCGAAGGGTTATTTCGGGTAGTGAAAGTGTTTTCAGAATATTTATTTATACGTATGGATTCTAAGATTTTCGTTTTCCTAAAAATATCAACTTAAAACGGCTATAAAAAAAAATTGTGACTTGGGATTTTTCTAATATTTTAGTATGATGTTAAGTAATATGTAAGTATACTTCAGTAAAATTTTCAGACCATAATACCTAAAATTGACAATTTTATCTTACATTATATACGTAAAAACGTGAATTTTACGAAATATTCAAAGTCCTATATTTTGGAGAAAAATTAATGTAACGGTTCCAAAATTATACCACATATATATAGTAGCTATGTGAATATCCAAAAAAATTTCAGGTGTCTATCTTAAAAATTGCCTGAGTTATCGTGAAATATAGAAATCGAATTCGTCGAAATTTCATTTTTCGCGAAAAATGCCGTTTTTTCGTCATTTTTTCACCGTTTTTTCTACCGCATAACGTCAATTTTGAGAAATTCAAAAAATAACCTAAGTAAAGTACCAAGTACACTTTGTTATTTCGGGTAGTATTTTTGTACACAGACATAAAAAAAAAAAAAAAAAAATCACACATCATTGTAATACCAATACATTCTTCGCTTCGCTCAGAATCTAAAAAAGAAAACAGATCGTACGTTTAAATTATAAAGGAAATATAAACCGTGTGGCGTGTAGGTCTATGTCACTTATGACCACATGATATTATAATAGTGTATAATTTTATAGTTGTTGACTTTATTGTTTATTGTGTTTAGTATTATAATAAATAATTAATAAAATATTGTTATTATTAATTATATCATAATTTTATTTACTATACCATATAAAGTATTCTCATAAATTTAAATTTAAAAAACAAGATACCAATATTACATACATAAATATACATTTTAATATTAAATCATCAATAATAATTTATTACATTATATAAGATTTAAGAACAAAATAATATTAATAAATAGTAATAATAATAATATAATAGTAACTGTTGTTATGAACCCCTGAATATTTTATTTTATATTCAAGTATATTATTT
>JAIUCT010000017.1:7296699-7308959 GCA_021307375.1 Tetraneura akinire | reverse complement strand
TTGGAAATTTTGCCCGACTATTTTAATATCGCTTCGGCGCCACTGAACCATTGCATTCGAAAATACGATTCTGAGCGAAGTTCAGTCAGATTATAATGTAGGTATTTTTTAAAATGTTGACATTTTTTATTAAATATTTAAAACGCCAAATTTTATCACACATATAGTACATAAATGAACACTCTATATAATTTTTATATAATTAAATTTTCAAAATTTTTAAAAAATATTTGTCAATTTTATTTAACATTATTGTAAAATATTGTAATACCAATAATAAGAAAAATCCATATAAATAATTTAAATATTGATTTTACTATAAATATCAATTTAAAGCAGCTATAAAAAAAAAATTGAGACTTGGGATTTTCTTATTATTTGTTGATGTTAAGTAATATGTAAGTATACTTCAGTAAAATTTTCAGACCTTCATACCAAAAATTGCCAATTTTATCAAATATTATATACGTAAAAATGAGAAATTTACGAAATATTCAAAGTCCTATATTTTGTAGAAAAATTAACCAAACGGTTCCAAAATTTTACCATATATATATAGTACCGATGTGAACACTCAAAAAAAATTTCAAGTCTCTATCTTAAAAATTGCCTGAGTTATCGTGAAATATTGAAATCAAATACGTTGAAATTTCATTTTTCGTGAAAAATACCGTTTTTTCGTCATTTTTTGGTAGTTTTTTCTACCTCTTAGGGTCAATTTTGAGAAATTCGAAAAATGACTTAAATAAAGTACCAACTAGATCTACTTTCCTATCGGAAATATATGCCATTTGTGAAAATCGGATCATTATTTCGGGTCGTAATTTTGTTTTCAGACATAAAAAAAAAAGACACACATCATTGTAAAACAAATACATTCTTCGCTTCGCTCAGAATCTAAAATGGTTTTATAATGTACCTACCGGTTACTACTGATTAAAATCAGATTTCCAATTATTGCTTATTTGTTAGTTATTATCTTTATTATAATATATACTTATAATTTATAAATATTTTTATAAAATATTAGGTTCATTAGAAAAATAAAATATAAATAAAAATATCTTCAAATTTAGATTGATTTATTTTAATCATGTTGGTAATATCATTAGGTGTATGTTAAGTTTATAACAGTGCAATAAAAGTATAATAATTATTAATAGAATTTATTTATTATTCGTAACACATTTTTATCATATCCATTATAATATAAATTTGGATTGAGATACATCGATTCTAATTATAATATGTAACTTTATATAATATGTATTGTAGTATTTAGAGAATCAACATTGGAACAATATTGTTGAGCGCTTTTAATTTCATTTTCACCTATAAAAAAAAAAAAAAAAAAAAAAAAATGTGAGAAAAAAGAGAATTAATAACTAAATTAATAACTAATTAAGCCGGTGCTACACGATGCGTCCAATACCTTCAAACGTTGACCACACGATCATTCGCCACATCGTGTAGCCGTAATGCATATGCCCAGTGACAAATGTTTGAGTCCAACGTTGGCATTGGAACGATTCCCGACGAAAGTCTGTATTTTTTGACCCACGTCAAAGGAGTATCCAACGTTGGAAGCAAGTTGCAACCAGCATTTGGTATACGACTACACAGTGCGACATGTGTAGTCCTGCTGTGACCAGTTTTTAATTGGTGTCGTGACCATGTGAAGTAACTATATTATGTACCTAGTGTATCCTTACACGTCTTTTTCTCTGTTTTTTCGCTATTAATAATAATTGACTACAAGATAGCACAATTACAGTAGCAGCAGCTGCAACCACGTCATCCATATTTTAGATTCTGAGCGAAGCGAAGAATGTATTGGTTTTACAATGATGTGTGTCTTTTTTTTTTTATGTTTTTTTTTTTTTTTTAAGTATGAAGACACTTTTACTACCCGAAATAATGCTCCGATTATCACGAATAGCATATGTTTCCGGTAGCAAAGTGGATGTCGTTGGTACTTTATTTAGGTCATTTTTCGATTTTCTCAAAATTGACCCTATGCGGTAGAAAAAACGACCAAAAAATGACGAAAAAACGGCATTTTCAAATTTCGACGAAATCGATTTCAATATTTCACAATAACTCGGGCAATTTTGAAGTTAAATACTTGAAAATTTTTAAGGGTGTTCATATGGGTACTATGTATATGTGATAAAATTTTGGAATCGTTACGTTCATTTTTCTACAAAATATAGGACTTTGAATATTTCGTAAAATTCTCGTTTTTTTTGTATATAATGTTTGATAAAATTAGCAATATTTGGTATTAAGGTCTGAAAATTTTACTGAAGTATATTTATATATTACTTAACATTAATTCAAAATATTAGAAAAGTCCCTAGTCTCAATTTTTTTTTTATAGCTGTTTAAAGTTGATATTTTTAGTTTTAACGAAAATATTATGAAAAAAATGACGGAAAAATGGTATTCACAAAAACGTAGCTCTATGGGAGACGCGTGTGGTGTAGTCGGCGAAATATTCTCGAACGCTTCTCGGTGTTGAGCAACGTAGCCAGGCATCGACAGCGGATGGGTGATCGCCGTTTTTTTTTTTTCGTTTTTTCCTATCTATGTCTGAATCATCATATTAAAATATTTAAAAAATCCATGGTAACATTTTTTTTTAAGATTTTTTTTAACATTTTAGAAAAAACGATGAAAAAATGACGAAAAAACGGCAATATATTAATCAATACCTACATTATCTGACTGAACTTCGCTCAGAATCGTTTTTTCGAATGCAATGGTTTAACATTGCATTTAAATTATAATTATAATTAAATACTATGATATGCACACCTATATCCCTGCGGCAGAAGTATCAGTTCTTTTTTCTAATTAACTTTTTGAAGTTTTAACTTAAAGTCTGAATATATTCACAGGTTATTTCTTCATATACACTACACAGATACACTGTAGGGAGTATACTGCTACTGCATCCAACATTCACCACATCACTCGATCCAACGTTGGTTACAACGTGTAGCTGCATCCGTCAGTCAAACATTGGTTCCAATGTTCAGCCAACGTTTGCACGCCAATGTTGGAGCCAACGTTTGACGCATCGTGTAGCACCGGCTTTAGTAATTAGTAGTAGTATAAGTAAATATGAGTATAATAATACTAAATAATAAATAATAAATATATATTATAATACAGTAAAACTCACTTAAGAAGCTCTCGTTTAATACGCTTTCTCGCATAAGATGCTATTTTCCGTCGTCCCTAACATTTCCTATACTAGTCAATGTAAAAACCATCTGTTAAAACGCTCGGTTTTTCCCTATTTTATCGGGTAAGAACTTAGAAGCTCTGTTCAGCAGATTTTAGTAATTGTGTGAATATAAAAGTACGTATAATTTTACACGTTTATGGGTTTTAGTTTTATTGTTTAATTTAATCGCTATACTTGTATTACTTTTATGGTATTTATTTTTTTATTATTCATTAGTTTATTACCTATTATAACAATTTTACTGTAATTCATCTAATTATGAGATTAATGCCGGGTTGCACCAAATTTCTCGTTGTCTATTGTTAAATTACCTTACGTTAAATTTTAACTATTTAACTTTTAACACGAGTTAAATTTATGAGTGTTGCTCAATCGTTGTTTTATAATCATGGTATTAACATTAACACTTACCAGTACACTGGTTAATGGTTATCGAATATATTAGGAGCACATGATATTTCCGTTATCACTAAAATAACGCAAAATATTGATAACAGCGATAAATGACCCTTTAGTTTAACCGGTGATAAAGTACATTTTTAACAAGAGATAAAATTTAAAACATGATTGGTGCAACATACTTTATTTAAACTCCTGTTAAACAAGTTTATCTGTGTGTAACTATTTGGTGCAACCCGGCATTAGTATGACGTGTTGTTCGTTCGCAAATGTACAATAGTCATTTTGTTATGGCTAGTGGTATAAACAGTGCTCAATTTGGGGGGTACGCGGGGGGACGGAGAACCTCTTCTATTTTTTATTTTTTTTAAGCGTACCCCTACTACTTATTTCATCCCCTATGATATTACATGTACTTAAGCATATTAGGGGGACGCTAATTTTTTTGAAAGTCTGATAGTCCCTCTTCTTCTTTTTCTCCAAATCAAACACTGGGTATAAAACGAAATGCGTTACCGATTTCGGACAAACTCAACATTTTGAAGTAATACGATGAAGATTGAGGGATTGACCGAGAAAAAAAACAAAAGGATATTGCTAATGAACTGGGGACACCCCCTTCCACATTAAGAACCTTGTTGAAAAATAGACATCACAGAACAAAGCATTATTGTGTACCGGCATTTATAAATGTATTATCCGTTAAAATAATTATGTTCAATAATAAAACATTAACTCGAATACTCGATATTTCAATTTCTTAATTTTTTTTTCAATTCCCGCATAAGACGCTTTCCCGCTTATTACGCTCTAGAGAGCTGGTCCCTTAAAGAGCGTCTTAAGCGAGTCTTACTATATTTAATAATACAATATTTAAGAATTGAAATTAATTTTTATAAATATTTATTTGTTTTTTAAATTGCTACAATATTTTAATTCAATATAAGTATGTAGTATACAGATAATAGATTATTATATATAAAAACAATAATAATAAAACAAGTGTACCTATATTTGAAAAGTAAGTCCTGATGTGTGTCAGATTTGCATAATATATAAATCTAAAGTTATATGGATAAGTGAAAATGTCTATTTAAATATTGAAAATTATTTTAATCAGTATTCAGTTCCTATTTAAGATTTTGAGCAAAGTGATTCCCAATTAATTTTGGAGGCTAATTATTTTTAAGTAGGTAGGTAATTATTAATTCTATATAATATTTATACATACATATATGATATATTAAAGTATATTAAATATTTATTAAATATATTTTAAATGGTAGGTACTATATTCATTGAATATCATTATATATTTTATATCCAATTAACACTATAAAAAATATGAATAAGTATAAAATATTTCTTCTCTATGTATTTGGATTATAATTAGACATTGGAAATATTTAATACCTACTATTAATCCCTTCAGAACAATACTCATTAGTATTTAGTCATTACATTTATATATGTTAAAAATATAAGGTATCTTCAATTGTTATAATAAATAATTGTTTATACATACTTATGTTCTTGCAATCATGATCCAAATAATATTCATATCCATGTATATACGAGCAGTGATCTAAAAATATACTATATGTAATCATCCCCATATCAACAAAATGTTTTGTTAATTATGTAAAAAATTAACTACTTTTCAGATGGACAAGATTTATAAAAAAGTAACTAAGGTAAATATGAAATAATGTACAGCCGTCTTATGACCATCGGACATACAGTATACTAGTACTATTATGCTATTCAGAATAATAAATATTGAACACGCAGAAGAAATAAGATATAACTATACTTTTATTATAAGGTAATAATTATGATAATTGATCACCAAAAATGTGTTATAATTTTAGATTCCGAGCAAAGCGAAGAATGTATTGGTTTTACAATGATGTGTGTCTTTTTTTTTTTATGTCTGAAAACACTTTTACTACACGAAATAATACTCCGATTTAAGCATATTTTTCCGGTAGGAGAGTGGATCTAGTTGGTACTTTATTTAGGTCATTTTTCGAAATTCTCAAAATTGACCCTAAGCGGTAGAAAAAATGACGAAAAACTGCATTTTTCACGAAAAATGAAATTTCAACGTATTCGATTTTAATATTTCACAATAACTCACACAATTTTGAAGATAATGACTTGAAATTTGTTTGGATATTCACAGATCTACTATATATATGTGGTAAAATTTTGGAACCGTTTGGTTAATTTTTCTACAAAATATAGGACTTTGAATATTTCGTAAATTTCTCATTTTTACGTATATAATATTTGATAAAATTGGCAATTTTTGGTATTAGTGAAAATTTTACTGAAGTATACTTACATATTATTTAATATCATACTAAAATATTAAAAAAATCCCAAGTCTCAATTTTTTTTATAGCTGTTTTAAGTTGATATTTTTAGTAAAACGAAAATCTTAGAATCCATACGTATAAATAAATATTCTGAAAACACTTTTACTACCCGAATAATTCTTTGATTTTCACGAATAGTGAGTTTCAGATGTAAAATTGGATGTAGATGGTACTTTATTTAGGCCATTTTTCGAATTTCTCAAAATTGACTATAAGCGGTAGAAAAAAATCGGTAGACGAAGAAATGACGAAAAAACGGCATTTTCACGAAAACTGAATTTTCGATGAATTTAATTTCAATATTTCACGATAACTTGGGTAATTTTTAAGTTAGTGACTTGAAATTTTTTTTGGAATTTCACAGAGCGATTATATATATGCGGTAAAATTTTGGAACCGTTTGGTTAATTTTTCTACAGAATATAGGACGTTGAATATTTCGTAAAATTCTCTAACTTGAAATTTCAGTAAAATCAATATTTAAATTATTTATATGGATTTTTCTTATTATATTACAATATAATTATATAAAAATTATATAGAGTGTTCATTTACGTACTATATGTGTGATAAAATTTTGCGTTTTAAATATTTAATAAAAAATATCAATATTTTAAAAAATACCTACATTATAATATGACTGAACTTCGCTCAGAATCGTTTTTCGAATGCAATGGTTTATCATTCAAATTCTAATTAAAATTAAACGCTATAATTCGCACACCTGTATCCTATGCGGCAGGAGTATCAGCTCATCTTTTTCATATATGTAAATAGATCTATTTATAAGCTCTCTAGGTACGTGTACTGATTTGGAATATCCTTCGTAACGTTATTTTCTATCTAATATAAATATTAAAATATAGAATCTACCGATTTAACTCACTGTTAATTTTCAATTTTTTACTTCCAGCTTTGCTACCTGAAAGACCTGTAATAATTTAAATACATATGTTATTATTTTTATATATGTAAATAGATGTATTTATAAGCTCTCTAGGTACGTGTACTGATTTGAAATATCCTTCGTAACGTTATTTTCTATCTAATATAAATATTAAAATATATAATCAATCAATTTAACTCACTGTTAATTTTCAATTTTTTACGTCCAGTTTTGTTACCTAAAATAAATGTAATAATTAAAATACATATGTTATTATTAGATTCTGAGCGAAGCGAAGAATGTATTGGTTTTACAATGATGTGTGATTTTTTTTTGTTTTTTTTTTTTTTTTTTTTTTTTTATTCTGAAGACATTTTTACTACCCGAAATAATGCTCCGATTATCACGAATAGGGTATGTTTCCGGTAGCAAAGTGGATCTAGTTGGTACTTTATTTAGGTCATTTTTTGAATTTCTCAAAATTGACCCTAAGCGGTAGAAAAAACTTGGAAAAAATGACGAAAAAGCGGCATTTTTCACTTAAAATGAAATTTTGACAAATTCAATTTCTATATTTCACGATAACTCAGGCAATTTTTAAGATAGCGACATGAAAATTTTTTTGGGTGTTCACATAGCTATTATACATATGTGGTAAAATTTTGGAACCGTTATGTTAATTTTTCTACAAAATATTAGACTTTGAATATTTCGTAAAATTCACGTTTTTACGTATATAATGTTTGATAAAATTGGCAATTTTGGGTATTTTGGTCTGAAAATTTTACTCAAGTATACTTACATATTACTTAACATCATACTAAAATATTATAAAAATCCATTGTCAAAATTTTTTTTTATAGCCGTTTTAAGTTGATATTTTTAGGAAAACGAAAATCTTAGAATCCATACATATAAATAAATATTCTGAAAACACTTTTACTACCCGAAATAACGCTTCGATTTTCACGAATAGCGAGTTTCAGATGTAAAAGTGGATGTAGATGGTACTTTATTTAGGTCATTTTTCGAATTTCTCAAAATTTACTATAAGCGGTAGAAAAAACTTCGAAAAAATGACGAAAAAACGGCATTTTTCACGAAAAATGAAATTTTGACGAATTCAATTTCTACATTTCACGATAACTCAGGCAATTTTTTAGATAGAGACCTGAAATTTTTTTTGAAGGTTCACATAGCTATTATATATATGTGGTAAAATTTTGGAACCGTTTTTTAAATTTTTCTACAAAATATTGAACATTGAATATTTCGTAAAATTCTCGTTTTTACGTATATAATGTTTGATAAAATTGTCAATTTTTGGTATTAAGGTCTGAAAATTTTATTGAAGTATACTTACATATTAATTAACATCATACTAAAATATTAGAAAAATCCCTAATCTAATTTTTTTTTATAGCTGTTTTAAGTTTATATTTTTAGTTCAAACGAAAATTATAATCTGACTGAACTTCGCTCAGAATCGTTTTTTCGAATGCAATGGTTTATCATTGCATTCAAATTATAAATAAAATTAAACGCTATGGTTCGCACACCTGTATCCTGTGCGGCAGGAGTATCAGCTCATCTTTTTTTTTTTATATATGTAAATAGATCTATTTATAAGCTCTCTAGGTACGTGTACTGATTTGGAATATCCTTCGTAACGTTATTTTCTATCTAATATAAATATTAAAATATATAATCAATCGATTTAACTCACTGTTATTTTTCAATTTTTTTGCATTGCGACCTAAAATACATGTAATAATTAAAATATATGTTATTATTTTTATATATGTAAATAGCAGGGCCGTCGTGAGGGGGGGCATAGGCACCATTTTTCCCCAGGCCCCCGACTTTAGGGGGCCCCAAACGTCAAAACTAGTCAAATTATCTTTTATATATTATGTTAAACTAATGTATTTTAATTTTTAATCGAATAAATTAATAATACACAATTATTATTATAATATTATTTATAAGATAAACATTATTCATTATATTAATAGATTATTATGATTGTATTTTCGATATACACGAGTGTAGAATGTGGAATGTAAAAATTATAATTATAAATACTAATATCTTTATTCATTGTCAATAATATTGTATAAATATATTACCACCGTTATGGCTAACAAAAACGGAAAACCAATAATAGACAATATTAGAAATTAGAAGCGGGTAGTAAGCTAGGTACCTACAACTTTAATTATATTTTATACAGGTAAAATTTATAATTTGTTGTTTTTCATTTATTTTGTTGGCACGTTGCTCTTTGACGATTTGGGAATACCCATTCGACGATCCGTGGTCGCCTCTTATCGGCCGGTCGGTCCGTTTGGGGAATTTCGCCGCTCGACGTGTGGACGGGGTATCGCGGCGGCGGCGGCTAACACCGTCGTCACCCCGGTCCTCTGTCTTTTGACACAAGTCGTGCGGTAACTTCACTCGCGGTTTTATTGTGAAAATAATTAAATATAAAATTTCAAGCTAAGCATTCTAGGGCAATTTAGCTTAAAGACCCCATATTCTTAATTGTCCTATGCCCCAAAAAAACTCTCGACGGCCCTGGTAAATAGATCTCTTTATAGGCACTCTAGGTACTGGTACTGATTTTGAATATCCTTCGTAACGTTATTTTCTATCTAATATAAATATTAAAATATATAATCAATCGATTTAACTCACTGATTAATTTATTAAGATTCTGTATGCCAGTACCTAGAAATAATATAGGTACTTGTTTTAATACTAACTTTAATTTTATTTCAATTTTTATTCTTGAAGTCCTGTCATGCTTGTTTATAATATCTTATATTTTTTAAATACATATATCGATAACTTATTTGATATATTAGTTTTGAGAGTTATCATAAAAAAAATCAAAAACATAAAAATAAAAATCATATAAAATCATAAACATACTTGCAAAATGTATAAAGGATTTAAACAAAATATGTATTTTAATTTTCAATAACAAACTACATTATTTTCAAATTTAATTATTTCAATTAAATATTTACGGTTACTGTTAGATCGAAAAAAATTAGATGTAATTCAGACAAGTATAAGATATAGGTAAGTTATAAAAAAATATATTATAAAATTTAGGGAATAATATTCGTATAAAGTTATACGAATGGAAATATAACAAACCATCGTGAAATAGCAATGGATAGTAGGTGAATGTAGGCAATGAATAGTGGTGGATTTCACACGATGTAATATTTATTTAAAAAATAAATTTATGCTGTGCGGCATTTATACAGGGTGATCCAAATAACTTACTACACTCATTTTCTCAGTCAATTTTGAAGTTTTTCAATTTTTTTTCCTATTAAATTTTTAGGTTTTATACTTTTTTTAAATGGCATGCTATATTTTTTTTTATTCTATGACATGGGCAATAATTTAAAAATAATTTTCGTGAAGAAATTTTTCATTTTTTCAATTCGTTTTTATAATATACGTCTTTGAAATTCATTTATTTTTCATACATAGTAAGAGCTTTGGTCAGATTTTTACGTCACTGTTACTACGGTTCACACTTTCAAATTTTCCATACGGATACGATTGTACATTTTATATTATTATAAAATTAAGTACGTATAATTATTGTGCATGGTTTATTTATAAATACACCTAATGTGTATTCGTATCATATTATTATAGTTGTTATTGTTAAACGTTAATGAATCCACGATTACGTGTGATTGTGAGGAAAGATGTAGGATGTAGGTAGGTATTTAATTTATTGTGTTTATCATCATAAATGGATACTAAATTGGAAATATACACTCGTAATATTTTGTAGGTATATTATGATTTAATAATAAAATACTTATTATTGAAAGTGTTTGTAAACAATGAATTTGGCGTCTCCGTAAAAGTACTTTTATTATTTAATAAATATCCATTTAAGAGCTTAATGAAAATCACTGTAGTTCATTGAAAAGTTAACTAAATTAAAAATGACAAAGGAATATAATTCTTAGAATTTTTTTACTTATTTTTTTGTGTAAATAAATATATAACATGCCATTTAAAAAAAAGTATAAAAATTCAAAAATCAGCAAGAAAAAAAATTGTAAAAAATTGTATTTTTATATAAAAATGTAGTGTTATAATTTCTATATATTTTGTAAAAAAAAAATTGAAAAACATTAAAATTGACCGAGAAAATGAGTGTAGTATGTTATTTGGATGTACACATAACAACATATTCATATGATAATTGATAATATATATAAACATATATTATATCATGTTATACAGTATTATAAACAGTATGACTTATATACTATATATACTTACTTATATACTTATATTTTATAGTATGAAATCATTATAATGATTATTGTCTATTGGCTACATTCAACCATAGAGTAATAATATATAAAAATGCACTTACGACTTGCATATTATATGACTAAGCATTGCTCTACGGAGTAACCAAAATATCGAACTTCCGTGTAACCACGAACAAGGAAAAAAAATAATTGTAAACGCAAATATTGTGTTGTGTTCAGTAAATAATCAATAATCACAAAATATAACGGACATAAATGATAACAAATACAAATATCGAATTTGATCTTTGTGGATAGTACAATGAATAATTTAATGTACCAAATATATTTTATTGAGTAATTAAACTGAACTCGATGTTTTACATTCTTCAATAATTATAATTATGTTCAACCCTTTCATTCAACAGGGTAAAATATATTATAAATAAAAACCCAAGTCCACAAAATATTTTACTTTTATATAAGCAAATACGATTTTCGATAACAAAGTTACCATCATCAGTGCAAAACACAAATTGTATTTCTGACAGTGTCTGTGTTTTGCACTGATGATGGTAACTTTGTTATCAAAAATCGTATTTGCTTATACATAAAAGTAAAATTTTTTGTGGACTTGGGTTTTTATTTATAATATTATACCCATTCAAATTTAAAACCCTAATTACATAACATATTATAAATTGTACATTATAATTTTATATTTACCCTTATATCCATGTGCTTTAAGTTGGTCTTTTAGAAAATTATTAATTAAAGTTAAATACACGTATACAATTATATATATTTAATTATATAATATTCATAATAAACCATAATATTAAAATAAAATTGATATTACATAATCATTATAATACTCGTATTACAAATGTTAATACGCGTAGATACCAGCCATCAAAGCAAAATTCATCTTTTCGATTTACAGATTGAAAAAAAATAAATTTTTTTATATATCAAAGCAATAATTATTCTAGATCTTAATAATAATAATAATAATAATAATAATAATAATAATAATAATAATA
>JAIUCT010000017.1:7277403-7293916 GCA_021307375.1 Tetraneura akinire | reverse complement strand
ATTGGTCGGGCGACTGCCCGACCTATACCCCGCGTTCGGCGCCACTGTTTCTAAGGTAAGTATGAAACAAGAATATAATATTAATACTTACCTTCTTCTAAACAAAAAATATAAAAAATATATATTATATTATGTACATAATACATCATATACGTCGCATTCATATGGCGTAATTGACCATTTCGCGAAAAAGGAACTTAATTTTATCCACATCGCGTAATTACGTTAGCTTTTTATAGTTTTTTCATTCACAATATTCACATACGCTTTAGTTGAGAATTAAAAAATTTGAAAAGTGACCTTATTAAAGTACCGAGTAGACGCGATCGACTTTTGGTGAGAATGGGACGCTACGCCCCGAGGGATTAAAAATATCAACCTAATGCCTGTTTGCGACTAATGCGATCAGGAGTTTTGTATGACCTGAAACTTCACGAGACGGCGTCATTCATATTTCATATATTAATAATGACATTTTTTTTGTTATAGTTTTGGAAGGGACATAACACAGACAGCCGGAAAACCGGCACAGTCCAGCACAAACCTATCACGATCGAAAGCTCTGGGTTTGATAAAAAAAATTTCAGTGGGCAGTGATAGGGACAGAGACCTTTTTTAATGTTAATGTTAATAATTATTAATAATTATGACGTCTGTATGAAATTTAATATAAAAAAACTGATTTGTAACATATAGTTTAATTGAAAGTTAAAACTTACCTGTAAGTTCTGTTAAAATAAATAAAATTTCCTTTAGAATTATTACTTTTATTCTTTATCTTTTTTCATTATATTTCTAGATTATTATTTATTTATATTGCTATAATATTTTAATATTATGAATAATAATAAATAAAAACTCAAGTCCACAAAAAATACATAGACATAGACATAGAGTTAATGTTTAGTACTGAAGATGATAACTTTGTTGTCGAAATACGTGTTTACTATAATAATAAAGTAAATTTTTTGTGGACTTGGGTTTTTATTTATTAGTATAAATAAAATATAAATATACAAAAATTATAATTAAATGAATAATTATTTTCTTCGAAACAGTAAACAGATGACAAATATATAACATCGTTTAGTCATAAAAACATAAATTATTTATTTATATGTCATATTATGTACTATTTTAGTAATATTAAAAAATTATTAAGACAAGTATTAAATGATAAAAATTTTCTATAAAACCTTATTGATTTATAATTTTTATTATAATATATTAAAAAAGTATTGTATACAAATTAACATTTAATATTAAAATATTGTAATTTTAATTAACCATCATTTGTAGGATTTGTAGGATTTGCATAATTAATAATTATAAAAACCACTAGAATAACAATAATTAAATTATTATTTGTACGTAACATGTTACTATTATCAAGTCAAATTTTAACTATTAATAAAAACAAAAAACAATAACAACTTATTTATATGCAATGATATATTATTATAACATGAATTTTACAAAAGAAATAAATTTAATTTTTTTGTATTGAAGGGTAAATATTATTTATATCCTTAATAATAAAACCAGAAAATGTGGTGTTTTGATTATTCATATTAAAAATAGACATCTGTAGGTATTATTTATTGATAAATATTATAAATAGTTATATTGATATTTTTTATTTTTTATTAAAGTTTAGTTTATTTTATACAATATTTTGGTATTTGGTTCACCAATTGATTAAATAAAACTATTATCCATTTTAGAATCAAAAAGATGTAAATTTACCTAAATAAAAATATTCCAAACGTATACCAAATTTATACTTTACATTTTCGAATTTAGTATTTTTATTTTTTTTTTTTTATTTTACAGCAGGATTTCCACAGAATAAATATGGGTTAATATGTTTATAGAAAATCATCATTTTCCCGAAGTTATTTAAATCCAGCCTAAATTAAATTTTCTTTTGCAAATTCATCAAAATATTCCATTAAAATTAAAATGATCCGTTCACAGAATTGACGAAATAAATATTTGTTTGGGACATAATTTCATTTTAAAAATATTAATTTTTTAATACCTACGTTACATGTTAGTTTTAATGTTTAATAATTATATTAAATAAAAAAAAACATGACGTTTAAGACAGGGACCAAAATTATGTGTATTAGAAGATTAGAACACACATTTTGTAATACGAAATGTTGTTAGGATGCCACACTAGAAACTGTATGTATGTAACGCACTAACGCTCCATAGATAGCGTTGCATATCATAATTAGGCGCCGTGATCGGGGTAGTTCTCCCGACTTAATATCAAAAATAATTTCAAATTTTTATATAATAGTATTACCAACATATAAGAATATAAAATTAAATAGATTTGAATTTAGTTTTACCATTGATTATAAATACTATAGATTGGCCACTGCGATTGTTTATCGATGACACAAAATAAAACTTCCTATAGATAGCGTTAAGTCATTCTAAATAGGTAATAATAATTGTATATATTTTTATTATTACTGCTAATATTATGGTCGAGTAGACGAGTACAGTTGTAAGGTAAAACTAAAAGCATAATAAACGAACTCGTTGATCACGCGGGCGTGATTATGTTGCTAATTATTTAATATTTACTAGAATAGATAGTAAACACAAAAATAATATAATATATAAAAACGAAACTATTATTGATTTTCTTAGTTTGGTGGATTGTGGAAAATATTAAAACAAATAAAATCTTACATACAATATTTTACATCATAATATTATTATATAAACTTTTTTCATACTCAAAAATTATGGATTTATCATCTGTAGTAATAGAGTTTAGTACTATATTCAGAATTCTAATTATAATTCTTGACTAAATTGTCTGTATATTCAATATTAAATTGTCATCATTCTATATTATACGATGAGTAGAGGCGTCAATTGTAAATTATTAGATACAGAAGCATGTTCTACAACTGATGGTGTCCGTTCAAATCACTAGGCAGTAGGCACAATAAAATAGTATTATAATTTTCTAACATTTATATAATAATTTAGATATTCTTTTAAATGAATCTACGCCCCTCGTATAATATACGTGTTATAAAATTAATGTAAAGAATGTTTACTATTTACAAACCTAATAATTTATTCTTCTTATTGTTATAATCCAAAATTTAAATATTTTAAAAACAAATTCTTAGTTTTAATTTCTTTTGTTTATTAAAATCGATAATTTACAATGTGACTTTGCTTAATAATAATTACCTAATATAATTAGTAAATATTTCAATAATTATCAATTTGATTTTCTATTCGATATTTCTTTGTGTCATATATTCAAGAATAAATTATACATATATTAATATATGTATATTGAAGTAAACATGAAAAAATAATTACAATTTACTAGATCTAATAGAATTAAAAAATTTCCCGTTGTATGTACTTATTGTACTTCCACAGTACACAGTATCTCTTCTGAGATCTCTCGGGAATAATATTATCAATTAAAATCAATTTTATCATCATAATTCATAATAATCAAGCATTATATTACAATAATTTAGATTTTTATTATAGAATGTTTTGAATTCTAAAAAGTCGAAATTATATACGAAAAAATTATACTATTTTTTTCTGTTTTAACTGTGAAACAATAATATAATATAGGTAATTTAAAACATGGAACAAATATTATTTTTATTTAAAGATATATTTTTCATTATTTTCTCATTTAATAATTTATAATTATATAGTATACACACTATCAAAGTACTTATTAAACAATAATATAGGTAGTTCAGTCAATTATGTCAATAATTTGAAATAGGTATAATATCTCAAATGTCGTGTTAATCTTTGTAACCCTCATAATATTTTCTATAATATTACATTAGATATAAACATAAAATAAATCATAGAACAAACAAAAAATTATGATAGGATATAAGTTTTTTTTAAGAACCTGAATAAATGCAAACACATAATACTCTGTGTTAATGTAAATAGACTGCATATATTTTATTTTTAAAAATTATAATTGTTATTATTGATTTGTTAGTACATAATTATTTATATATATTTTAACTGCGTCATTAGATAAATAATATATACTTAAAAATGTTTCAAAATCACGCAAACGTTTTATCTTTTATTTAAACTATTTAAAGCTGGTATATCCATTACAATGCATTCGCGTGTATGTGCATAAGGCCATAAAACTTCGTCGCTATAATTTTTTTCATTTTTGGTATTATTGATAACCTCTTGGTATACTGTAGACATCAAGTGGTTATATATTTTTACTAAACGATAAAACATGTTATCATATTGTTAAGCCGGTCCCACACAACTCGTGTACTTTACAAGTACATACTCGGCGAGTATACTTGCCAAGTTTGTACAATGTTTGTATTTATGTTGTTCCTACACGACTTATGAGCTCGCCGGTTATTCGTTAATCGTATGTACTTTGCTCGTCATTGTCAATGCTTCTTACACGACTCGTAATCGCCAAATATATTTTGTTCGAAATATAAATTGAAATAACTCCATTGCGATTAAATTGTATAAATAATACAATTCATAAATAGGTATATTATTTTATAATATAAATAATATAATATTAATAATATAATATATACGAGTATATTATAACACAAATATATTTAAATAGTTATTAAAAATTATTTAAATATTTACTGATCAGTGATCAGTGATCACACGACTCGTGCAGGAATGAAATGCGAAGTTCGACTACATTCTACATATTATATAGTACATGGCTACCACTGCTGCCTAAATAATAATATAATAGTTTATTTTGAAATAATATTTTAAATAATAGTGTATTTTGGGGGAAAATCCAAAATTACATTTCTTATCAGCACGAGTCACTCGTCTTGTATCCCATGACAAAACAACCGGTTATTCTGGCAACTTTGTGATACGCGATACGCAGCGTACGCCATATTGCTTTTCTCCACATGTTATCAGTTATGATTTCATCAATACTATTATATAATATTATATTGTTGTGCATAGGAAAAGCATGACAAAACAAAGAATTTTCAACATTTATTTTTATTTAATGATCCCTTATTAATTTGGTCGATCCACTTCTTCCGTAATTGTTCATCCTTCTGGAATTTATGTAAATGAATATTTTTATTATTTATAATATCATTACGTCTACTACCACTGAGACAACCATTATACTTGTATATGCAAAGAGGCATTATTAAAATTTACTCATACAATTTAATAATTTAATATATTTAATACGAAACTTATTAGTACAGGACGTAGAATAGTCAGTAAATAAATTTTATGCAAAAATTACTAAATTTGTATAATTGAAAAAACAAAAAGGCAGCAAAAAATATCGTGATAACAGTAATTATGATAAACGGAGAAAATAAGCGTTCGCCATAATTGCACGAGTTGGTACAAAACACGTCAGTTGCCAGCATATCCGTTTGTTTTGTCATGTTGTATCCGACACCGACGAGAAACCACGAGTGATTTGGCGAGTAAAAAATATAATCGTCATACTTTATGATTATGATTAAATACCTCACACACGACTCGTAACGATTGACGAATATTCACCAATTACACGATTCGTGTGGGACCGGTTTAAGGCCTAGTTTAACAATTTCATATACAATTGTATATGAATAATGAATATATTATCCTATAAAATTGATAACGATATCAAAATTAAATTTAAATATTAATATTATAAATAGTCAAATAGTTAACATTCACAATATTAATATTATATAATACCTATATTAATTAGTAAACATTATTTATATCAAATAATAACTATATCGATACCTACTATAATTTCTTGAAAATTATAAAGTATAATAATTTCTATAAAAACAGTTTATTTACCTAATAAAACATTCCGTGAAGCTCGTGACACTCGATTATCGAATAACGTAACCCGTCATTATAGTGTGCCAATCTACACCAGTAGTTACATCACTGTAATAATTAACATTTATACTATACCTACTGGAAAAAAATATTTTATTTAATAAAATGTATGCATGATGATATTATATAAATAATAAATGATATGCTCATTTATTACAATATGGTTAAAATTAAAATTAATAATATTAGATTATTAGAATAATTAGATAGACCGATATAAGGTTAAAAGATTAATTAATTAGGTTGTAGATTTTTTTTTAAATTGGTATAATAGTATGTTATTGTTATATTAATGAAAAAAATATTTTTATGCCTAAAAATTCATTATTAAAAATTTAACTATCTGCATTTGTAACATAGAACAATATTCCATTATTTTTAAACTCTACAATTTTTTATTATTATAAATAATTCAAAGAAATATATTTCTAATTTTGTTAATATTAATTAACCTTTTTCAATTAACTTACATAAAAGAAATAAATAGCTGATACCGAAATAGAAGAGATATATAGGTATAAAGAGGATAATATTGAATTTTGATTAAAATTTGAATGCAATAATAATACATTACAATACAAGAATATATTTTTACATTCGAAAAACGATTCTGAGTGAAGTTTAGTCAGATAATATACTCGTAATTCGTATCATATATATTATATGTATTGATTAAATTTTTTACATTTTTATTAAGAATATAAAACATGATGATAATCATTTTATATTTAGATTTCAACGTATGAGTTCCAAAATTTTATCACATATATAAACTTATGTAATATAAATTTAAAGTCTCTATAAAAGTATAAAGATCAATTATAAATGCCTATAAAATCCTTAATGAGTCATCTAAATTACCTATATCAGACAGAACCTAACTCAAAATGTTTTTTTGAATGTACCTTATGATTTATCACCATAAAATGTAAAAAAAAATATTGTAATTTTAATATTCAAGAAAATTGGATATTAGTTAAGTATGCTTTTCATCTTCAATAAAATTTTCAAATTTATTCGACATTTTTTGTTAACTTTTTTTATCATTATTCTAAAATATTAAAAATTAATAAGAAGAATCCTTATAAGTATTAAAAATACTTATCAATTTTACTAAAATCTTAACAATATATAATACTTATATAAAAAAATTGAGCACGTCAAAATCATATATATAAAGATGCTTCAATAAAATTCTCAAACCTTAAAACCCAAAATTGCCAACTTCATTAAACATTATATAGATAAAAACAAGAATTTTAGGAAATATTCAATGTTCTTTATTTTGTAGACAAATTTACGTAATTGTTCCAAAATTTTTTCATGTATATTGTATATAAAATAGTACCTATGTGAAGACCAAAATATTTTTCAAGTATCTAAGATCAAAATTCTCCGAGTTTTCGTGAAATATTGAAATCGATTTCGTCGAAATTTCAGTATTCGTGAAAAATGTCGTATTTTTATTATTTTTTGGTAGTTTTTCTTGTCCCATAAACTCAATTTTGAGAAATTCGAAAAATGACCTAAATAAGGTAGCAACTATATCCACTTTCCAACCAGAAACTTATGCTATTCCTATTTAAAGTTATTACATACATAAAAGAAATCCACACACCATTATAAAACCACAATCCAAAAATAATAATTTAATAAACAATAATGAACTGATTTTTAATTGTCAGTATTTAAAAAAAATAAATAATATTCACATTATTTAATTATTAATTAAACATTAATAGGTAACATTTAATTATATTTACAAATTTACAATATAGGATAGATTTGTCACTTAAATAGCATTATTTTAACGATTTTCCGTCTTCTATTGATTTTGATTGTCTTATACTCAATCGTTCATCCATTGGCAATCCTTTTCTTTCTTTTTCTTTTTCTCTTTGATAGAACTGTTCCCAGTCATCCCACGGTTGCACTTCACCACTTCCAAATAATACAAAAACAATTGATGATGCACCCATTACTATCATCATGATCCAAAATACTAGACGCCATTCTAAAACGGTTCTCTAAAGTAGTACAAAATTAAGACGTTAAAAATGGTTTAGGTATCTTTTTACATTGAACTATTAAATTATAATCATACCATGATTATAGTTATGAATTACTTAACAATAAAATTAAAACTAAGAATCCTAAAAGTTTTTAAGAAAACAATTAAGGCCCATATCCAGTGACAGTACCATTGGTGGCAAAAATATAGTGTCATTATCTGTACTGTATTTTATATTCAAATTTAATATTTACATATCTAACATATGCAAATATGTATAATTTAATTCTATAAAAATATTAAGAAAAATTAATGAAAATTGTGATTTATGAAATATTTTAAAACTAGGTAACAAATAATATATGGTATTTTTCTATTATATTTTTAAACCGTGAAACCTGAAATTCCCAATTTAATTTTAAACAGTATGTATGTTTTAGGAGAATTTTTGGAAATTTTCAAAGTTAATTCAATTTAAAGTCAACTGTTATCACAGATTTATATTGTATAATGTCTATGTTAATAGTCAAATACCTAAGAAACTTTTCAAGTCTCTGTAATTAATATTTTAATTAGAAGAAACTATTGGTTTTTACAATGATGTGTGTATTTTTTTTTTTTTATATGTCCAAAATAAAGGTCAGATTTTCAATAACAGCGTGTGTTTTCAGTTGGAAGTGGATGTAGCTGGTAGTTTATTTAGGTAATTTAGATTTATTATCTCAGACCAGACATGCAGACAGTACTTTTAGTTGTAAAATATCCCCACACACATCAATGTAAAACTAATACGTTTTGTAATAATTTGTTTACAATTAAGTACGAGTATTTTTTGTAATTGTCCCCTCCCCAATTCAATTAAATATAATATAATACATACATTCGGAGTCAAAATTCCAGCAACATAAGGAGTGGCCATTCCTGACAAACATCCAATGCCATTTACCAATGCCATTATAGTAGGTGAATAATTAGGAGACAAGTCAAGTGAATTTATACGAATACTAGGATAGCAAAATCCCATCAGTGCCATGCCTAAAGTGAAACACAAAGTCGCCATAAATTTGTTGCATCCTACGAACGAGGCACACATCACTCCCATTCCTGGTCCAATAGTACCTAAAAAAAAAAAAAACATAAAATTATTTAAATTAATAAACCTTCTTGTATTTCATACTTTCAATGTTTCATTATATCTACTCACTTACCGATAATAGCGTAAATTTTTCTGACTTTAGTGACGCTCATTACTCGTTTACTAATGATCCAATCAGCTAATATACTGGATAATATCGATACAATCCACTGGGCAAGATATGGAATTGACGACAACAAACCATTCTGCAAAAGTAACAGTTATTTAATGTAAGGTAGTTAGATACATTAACTAATTAAATTATTATTATATTGATTCGATTTAAAAATAATCATTAATTTAGAAGAATACCCATTTTTGCACACCACTTATTTTCAAGGATAACTTTTTTAAATTATCATAATATTTCTTTTTACATTACTAAATAAAATACATAAGGGAAGTGTAGAAATTTTATGTAGATTGTAAGAAGAGGAGGAAAGACAAAGAAGAGAAAAAATAGAATAGACTGTGATACGAAGATAGCCGATATGAATATTTAAGATATTGATGATCAAAATCAATGGAGATCAATACAGGACTAGGATGGTTGATCTCATATATTTAGGAGGTAAGGCGAAAAAAAAAGATATAAATATCTATATACTCATTAAATGATGTTTTTCAGAAAAGTTAGTAATTACTAGTTACTACTAAAAAATATAGAAAAAATATTGTGCAAAACAAAATTAGTGTTATTAATTAACAATATGACTTACAATACAATGAGTTAATCAACATTATGTTAGGCATTACTCTTAACTTACTTCAGTTACGGAAAAATGTAAAACATCACTCATATATTTGGGAAGGTCGGTGATGATTGTGAAACCACCCCAATCATGCCCTGCTTCGACAATGATAAGCGCCCAAACTGGCCACGATGTCAGAATAAACTTCCATGGTGTATCCGCCAAATCCTGTAAATTATATGTAACAATTTTAATAACTTAACAATAACAATAAAAGAAGTGGAGTAATACAATAGTATTGTATTTTTAATTTCTAAATCCTAATATCTATAACGGTTGTACATACTTTTTTCCTTTCCAAACTTCCAATAGCTTCTTTCAGGTAGTTGCGCTCTTCGTCCGAAATAAATGGATGAGAATTCGGATCGTTATAGACAAACATACACCATAGTATAAACCAAATTATCGAAATAATACCAAAGAAGTAAAAGACGTTCGGCCAACCACCGGGCACATAATGTATAATGAATCCACTTAAAAAATTAGCAAGAATATTGCCGATTTGAACACCTGTAATGAAAATAATATAATGAACTATTCATATTGACGTATGCGTATTTTTTTAGTGGTTGGTTTTAAAATAGGGCGAAAGAGGTATTCACCCATGGGCATCACTTGACATAAAATTCCAATGTTATTGGCACGTAGATAGTTAAAAATGTATCTACTTCTCATTTTCATACATATAATTAATCAATCAATTATATCTATAGATATTATATTAATAATAGCATTGTTGTGTAAACTATACGAGTCGCCAAATAAAATAATATATAAAATTATTATTATAGTAGTTTTGTTATATCATATTATGGCTAGTCTTATAAAAGAGTAAATTTTTACCGGCGAAAACCAAAGTGGATAGTTTTCCCTTTTCATTTGGTGGTGCCCACTGGGCGAGCAAAGTACAAAGCGCGGGAAATGTCGTACCCTAGAACATCAAACAATTTAAGATAAATATAATATGATATAAAAAGTTGTTAATATTATAAAAAATAAATCATCATCATCATGTGTTAAATTATATAATATGAAAACGAATATAAAATAAATACATTTTTTGTTTTAAAGGAACGGAAGCTACTTTTTATTTACTAAAAATATACTAAAATTCGCATACTACTTTCAAAATTCATACTGAATGAAATTTGATTTTTTTCTATTACTCCGTAAAAGAATAACAATTTTTAGCATAGCTTGTTGCACTATTTTTAAGTTTTATACACCCATGTAAATATTTTTTAAAAAAAATGAGTATCTGAAAAATCAATTTTATCTTATATAGAAGAATTATAAAAAATGATATCGGACTATTAGTTCTCCTTAGATATTTTTCTCATTCCTCTGTTAAAATATGATTTTAGCTATTTTTATTTAAATTACTTATAATAATATTATATACTGTAGGTGGTCTATAATGCAACTATTCAATATACTAATCCATGTATATAAATTTAACTCTACAGTAAGGGTTACAACTATTTACCTTTATTCAACAAAGGTATTCAAGGTTTAGCTTAAATCAGTTTTAATTTCATAATAATAAT
Source organism: Tetraneura akinire (assembly GCA_021307375.1). Classification (NCBI taxonomy): domain Eukaryota; kingdom Metazoa; phylum Arthropoda; class Insecta; order Hemiptera; family Aphididae; genus Tetraneura; species Tetraneura akinire. The sequence continues at coordinate 7,282,564 of JAIUCT010000017.1, read as the reverse complement.
AGTAATAATAATAATAATAATAATAATAATTTAGAGAAATAATTTCAAAAAACTGAAATTTGTACATTTTATTTATAACGCTTACTTCTCCGAGCCCTTCAATGAACCGTAGTACAGTCAACGATGTGGGTCCCATTTTCGACACAAATGGTGTCATCAGCGTAAATATCGCTGTGGACAGTATGCCAAATCCCATGGTGTGTTTACCGCCGAATTTCTGTGATAGAACGCCACCTGGCAAATGTGTAATTATGTAACCGTAATAGAACGCCGAAAGTATTTGGCCCTGGGTCTTCTCATTCCAATCAAATCGTTTGGAAATATCGTACTTAGAAGCTATTATTTTTTTCTCTGACGTTATATCGGTTTTATTGAACGTCTCTGACATCGAACAGTAATTTCTATCCACCATCATTTCTGGGCCGTTAGATACGATTACCGGTTTGACCATCTGCGTGAGGGTTATGCCCAGACAGGCACGCATCACGTACGCCATTGTCACGCCTAACATCCCCATCACAGCCATAACCCATCTCTGTGATATACGACCTGCACACAATTCAAGTACAATGCATTAATCATTTTATTTTTATAAAATTTTAATAGAAACACGGCTTCTTACATAAAACTACCTTAGCATTAAAATTCGACAATAACCAATCTAATATCACAGGTTTTAAATCGTGCCGCTAAAACTCAAAGGTTGCCTATCAACATACAACCTACAATTATTATACTAGTAGAGTAGTAGGTACCTCTACTCCTCTACATATTATGAATAAGTATGTAAACGGTCACTTTGTAGTTTTGTACGGTCTATAATTGTTCAAAATGAATACGCGGATACTTTGTACGTGCGGTCTTAATATTGTATAATAAATAATATGTTCATTATGTAAGAATGTTAATATATAAATATAAAGTTTATTTAATATATATATAGTTATAAGTTAATATTAATTAATATATAGTTTGAAAATTCATATCCAAGATAAATATCAAAATTAAACGATAAAATATACTTTTAATGTATGACAGCGTTTATCGTAAAAATCAAATTCAATAAGCCGATAAATGTGACAATTGCATACATGTAAAAGATGAATTTCAATACATACTTCGAACAAATTTTAAACATATACGTTAGAAATGTTCAAATAAGACGTGCTATGGGAATGCAATTTAAATTTTATATTAGATTATTTTTCTTTTCATTAGGTATATATATTTCCAACGTTTATTATTCCAATTATGTCGTAGTATTTGTAGTATATTACAGTCAAAACTCAAAACCACATAATTTGTAATAGCCAATTTTGTACAAATTAATATATTGGTGTTGTATTTGTAGAACTTGTCATTATCACAGTTGTGTTATAACGATAAATACAGACATACAGTAATAGCTTTATATTACCTATATAGATTAATTTCAATTTTAAAATTTGATATTATTATTTATTTTAAAACTTTTAATGTAAAATAATGCTATATACATATTGCAATTCTATGTATATCTTTTTATTATAAAACTCTAAGACCGTACAAATTGTCCGGGTTTTGCATTTTTTGTATCGTAGGTACCGTACAAAATGACCTAGCATCCGATAAGTAACAATGACTATTATTTACTCTAAACAATTTCTGAGACTATTCAATTGTTATCCCTCTACTGATTCTGATTTATAATATAAACTGTAAAGTAAATAATAAAGTTTCTCTCCTTTTTGTCGTGTTCAGGATTGTTGCTGATAAATTATAGTAATATAATTTTATTATTATTAAAATTAACCATATACATACGAGTACCGGAGTACATAACATGATTATAAAATGCTACATATTGAGTAATAATTATTTTAAAAGCAAGAAATAAATAATAAAATATTAAATACTAAAAATCTGTATGAAATTAAAATTTTCTGAAGGGTAAAATTCGACAAAGGAAGAGGCATCACTATTTTACACATTATACCGCAGATTAGAACCTAACCTAACCTATTGATCCCTTAACGATATGGTTATAGTAATCATCAGATAGGTCAATAGCAGTGACTTAAAATTAACTAAGTTAGTAGGTTAGGTACCTATACCTAAATAATATGTATAATAATTTAATAGCAAAAGTGCTTAGAAAAAAGTGTTATATTCGTATATATTTATAATTAAATTATTACCTATTCAATATAAATATAATAAAAAATGAATAGGTATTTAATTTTTAAACAAAACATATTGCAGTTCACAAGTATTATTGAAGCATATCCAGCAAAATGCATGTAAAATTAAAGGCTTATATGTCATTTGTGTTAAAATTTTAGTATAAATTTACTTAAATTATCAATATGACATTTTTAGACCACAAATATCAATAGGTACTGTAAAATAAACTTCAAAATAACAAAATACTTTTTCTATTATAGACAATTTTTGAATGGCTTAAATTAAAACTGAATATTACAATATTCAAATATTTTTTTAATTTATAATATTAAAATTCAATTTAATGAAACTAAGAAATTATTTATTAATATTAATTGGATTAGAATTTTAATCATTTATCAAAATATATTAAAATATAAATGTATAATATTAGCTGTAACTTCAATGATCCATTTATATTCGTAGTAATAGAAATATCCCATGTAGGTACCTAAACCTACGAGTAGATTAGATTAACTACGAAGATATATCACTGAAATCCCCACTAAAAACGTGAATGTGTTTATTTTTATCTTAGACCAATTATAAAAAAACATGAATAAAATATGACAATATACATTCTAACAGAAACAAAAAGGTAATCATTCAAAATTCAGCTGCAGGCTAATACCAAATTATTATGAATTTTTTTTAAAACAATAAAAAAAATATTAAACAAAAACTAACCTAACTAAATATAATGAAACTACCTATCTTACTAGTAATTCAGATTAAAGAAGGTCATATTTCACGGTCAAAAATTTATTATTAACTAAAGAATATTATATTATATTTAAGCAAATGAAATATGAATAGAAATTAAAGACAAAAATTAATTTTAATTGTCCATTTAATAAATTTGTGTTATAAATTTATAATATAAATAAACATTAAAAATATAAGGAGGAACTTAAATAATTTGAAACTTACTTTATTATAATAAAATTAGACTAAATTAATATTGATCAAAAATTTGTTAAATAACAACATTTAATTTTCATAATCAAATGTTTTGGCGTATTAGTGATTAGTGATTACTGATTATAAATATTACATAGGCTATATAGCCGAAAATATTAAAATATGAAATAATTATAAAATTAATGATGTACAATGATGTATCAAATAAATATTGTAAAATGGAATAGGTATCAAAACTAACATAATATTATCATTATCGTACTGCATACAAATAATAATATATTTTAATAAAAAAATTATTCATAATATTGATTTCGTGATTTCGTCATATTCGCCTACCGAGATAATTCTCGAAATGTCGAAATGTTTCAACACAATAACATAATATAATTCCACTTCTAAATACATTTTAATAATGATTGTTTTAATCGTTAAAAATTAATTGGTTACAAAATATACTGCTATAATATTTAACTTTGATCGTTATAACCACTATTTATAATATATTTAACAATATAAAATATAATATAACCGTTAACTTACAATTAAAACAAATATAATATTATTATTTCTATAGAAATTTTTCTTTTTTTAGCTAATTAAACCCAAATTTTCTACTACCCATTTATTACTGTCCGTTGGTAATGAATAAAAAATAAATAAAAAGGAAGATAAATAATTATTTACGCATGAGAAGTTAAAACGGTTTCGAAAAAAAAATGTTTGAACTACAAAACATTAAATACCTATTACTAATTTCACATTCCAAACTCAATATTATTGTCAAAATCAGGAAAGAAAAATAGTTTTTACAATTATACAATGATTATGTAGAAATAAATAATAATCGCTGTTGTAGTGTTTTGTATAACGAAATTTGCGATGTTGGTTTGCGCGCGATCCGGCAACGGCACGCCGCCGCGCCAGGGTTTTGGGATTAGGAAGTATACCTAATACGAATACCTACAACAAACAATACGTGATTGATGATTTTATGACAACAAAAAACGATTACACGACACTAATAAAATAAAGTATAATAGCTGTATACAAAAACCAATACCCGGGTTATGGTCGTTGTTGGTACCTACGCGTGTTTATTTTAATTTTATTATTATTATTGATTAGGTACGATGTATACTCACGTTTCATCGCGAAATGCAAGATGTTATGATAAAGTGTCGGTTTGATCGTTCGACTACCGAGAAACCGCGAAAACTCGTCGAGGAAACTGATCGTAATTGGTTAGTACGCAAGCAACGGATTCGCCGTGCGATACCATCTGAGTAAACAACACATTGTAAAAATAAAAACCGTGAAACTGGTTAATGCGTCCACGTCGGATTATAATTAAAATGTATTTACGGGAAAATATAACGGGTTCACGAATAAAATACGGATAGAACGACGAAAAAAACGACGAATAAACGACGAAGAAAAAAACGCGTTTTATAACGATATTCCGTCAGATATTCAGTCGAGCTATAGGTATATACACGTCGCGCGTCAAGAGTTCGAGGCGACACGCGTTGCGATCATACGCGGGACTGAGTGGGCGACCAAAAGATTCCGCGCTTTTTATCCGCGCGTTCCGACGCGTCTTATCTCGACGGTGACGTTACGAATTATTATTTATTATTGACGGATTTGCATTTTATTTATTAATCGATTATTAACGAGGTTTTTTTTTTTTTTATTGTTTGTTTCGTTTGTTTTCCTTTCCTCCGACCCGTTCGAATACAGCTATATAATATTGCGTATCTATCGCGTGGTAAATTCGTAATAACATATACAAATAACGCAATAAACGCGCGCGAGTCCCGTTTGTCGCGCGGTTACGTTTTATAATAACAAAATACGTATAACTACACGCTCCTCCGACGTACGAACAAAGAACGCGCACGTCGATCGATCGGACGAGTCTGACGTTCACTGAATCGTCATAACAATATTTATTATGTATTAATGTATTATTATTATTATTATTATTATTATTATTATTATTATTATTATTATTATTATTATTATTATTATTATT